>JBAMJV010000516.1:0-136986 GCA_037951105.1 Echinarachnius parma | reverse complement strand
TTTAAAAGGACTTTTACATTTTTTTTCAAAAATACTAATGGCTTTCCATAATGTTTAAGTCCAACTTAGGGTTAAGTTCAACTTATGATCTTTGTGAAACATCCCCCAGAGCATTGTATGATCGATGTACATGTATAGGAAATGCACAAGTAAGTAGCAATGATATCAATACGGACGGCTTACTGTTGATGGATCACCGTAACGTTGTACGGTGGGCCGGGTTTGGACAAATTACACATTTTCTTGAATATCCAATGTGGTAGATGATGTAACACAACGCTCGAAATTAGCACAGGCCCGATGGCCCGGGGCCACCAAAAATCTCTGTCGGGCCACCAAAAAATCATAATTGCTCTATTTTAGTGGCCCGATTGGGCCAGTAAGATTTCCAAATGTAAATCTGAAAATTTGACATTTCAAACATCGCCGAAACCAGGCATAAAAAACAAAGGAAATCAGTGGAAAAAATCAGCAAAATAGCGAGCGCAAATCTGCTAACGGCGATAATCTGGAGAAATGTGCGTGATTAGACAGAAAAATTCATTCTGTTCTGGAGGTGCCTATGAAAATTATGACGTCTTGGGGAGACAAACAACAAAGAGAAAGACTGATTTACCCATCTACTACAAGTAGAACTAAAAGTGTACACACATGCTGGTACCTTGTACTGGCCCCATGCATGTATTATAAATGGGGACGGTACATGTATGTACATCAGCTTAATACAGCAATTCGCATAGCCACACTCAGTCTAGTCAACTCTGCAACTATGCTTTGACTTCAATTCAGTCCAATTTGCGCAAATTCGTTTGGGCAAGAAAGCCAGAAAGGCCTTATTATCTTTCAAAGCATCACATAATTTGAAAGAACTTCAAATATAGGACTCATAATAAGGTAGTACAGATTTTGTTTTATCTAGTTTTGTACTTTGGTAGATGTTTCATGCCAATTTTGTGAGAGTTCCACTTCAGTCCCATGCATGTTGTTTTGTGTACTATAATTTCAACTTTGATTTGAACTTGTAAGTTGACAAAATCGCACAGAGAAAGGGCTGAAATTGTAAAATTTCATCACTCCAAAATTACCTTTTACTGATTCAATGTTGGGTTTATATATTCCTTTACGGATTTTTGATCAGGGTGGTGATTTTAGATGTTATTTTCATTAATTAATTCTTATGAAAAGCTAAGATTACCGGTCACTGTTTTCTTTTGTTTTTCCTTGTTTTTTCGGGCCACCAAATTTCTGTTTCGGGCCACCAATATTGGATAAATACCAATTCTACTTGCCCGATCGGGCCACCAGCAAAAAAAGTTAATTTTGAGCGTTGTGTAACACAAACTGTAGTAGTGGTCCATGCCTTCATAACATTGCATGATCGATGATTATGAAATGCACAAATGAGTAGCACTGATATCAATACGGATGGCTTACTTTTGATGGATCACTGTTACATTGTATGGTGGGCCGGGTTTGGACAAATTACACATTTTCTGAAATACCCCGCGATAAATAATGGAAAATGAACCACAGTACAGGACTAGTATGTGTTCAGAGCATTGCATGATTGATGTATAGGAAATGCACATATGAGGGACTTAACTCGTGATAATTTATCGGGCGAGTCCCAGGTACCCAAAATTGTTCATAGCATTGCGTGATTGATGTACATGTAGGCCTATGGGAAATGTATGGATGAGTAGCATTGATATCAATACGGATGGCTTACTTTTGATGGATCACCGTAACGTTGTACGGTGGGCCGGGTTTGGAAAAATTACACATTTTCTTGAATATCCAATGATGTAAAACAAACCGTAGTAGTGGTCCATGCCTTCATAATATTGCATGATTGCACGGGGGCGGCGGGCGAATTCGCCCCCGAAATGCCCAAATTCGCCCAAACTTTTCGCCCAAACAAATTTGCCCAAACCCGAAAAAAAAAAAATCGCCCCCGAAAAAAAAAAAAAAAAAAAAAAAAAAAATAAATAAATAATTTTTTATTTTTTTTTATTTTATTTTTTATTTTCGGGATTTTTCTGTTTGGATTGTGATCAAATGTTTATAAAATGATCACTTACAGCATTATAGCTTATTAGTAAGCCCCTGAAATTTGAAAAAGAGCCCGGAAATTTTAGCCCCCGAAAGTTGGAAAAGTAGCCCCCGAAAATGGAGCCCCCGAAATGAAAAATTTAATTTTTTCGCTGCATGATTGATGCATAGGAAATGCACAAATGAGCACCATTGATAACAATAAGGATGGCTTGGTAATGATGGATGGATCACGCTTATGGTGGGCCGGGTTTGTAAAAAATACAAATTTTCTTGAATATCGAGCGATACAAAAAAAAACCACAGTACAGGACTGGTATGTGTTCATAGCATTGTGTGATTGATGAATATGGATGCCCATGGGAAATGTATGATATCAATAGGGATGGCTTGGTTTTGATGGATCACAGTAACATGGTGGGCTATGCTATGTTGGAGATGATGCATTATCCGCATCGCTTTATGTGACCGGCTACTTGCGCTTGTCTGTAATTCATGTATTGAAGAAATAGGCATTTTAAGTTCACATACATGTGTGCAAAAGAATTATGTTGGTAAAACTGAAACAAACATATCTTTGCCAATTATTGACCAATTTGTTAGAACAATTAAGCATCAAATGAAAGCTTGTGATGAGGCCTGTATATTGGCTTGAAAATCTACATTATGATTTTTACCAACAGGTTCAGGGATTTGCTATAGCCGGTCACAATTATTGACCAATTTGTTAGAATAAAGCATCAAATGAAAGCTTGTGATGTGGCCTTTATAATGGTATAAAAATGTAGATTTTGATTTTTACCGACAAGTGCAGGGTTTTGCTAATATAGCCGGTCACATATGAGTTGAGTTCATATGCAGTGCTCATTAAACACAAAAACAATAACAGATGCAGCTGAGTAATTCAAAATGTAGATGTACAGTACAGTGTCCGTCAACTTTGATAAAGATACGTTTGTCAGCCTGACTGGAATTGTTGATTTCATTTGAAATTATCTTGGGAATTACTTGAGACAAGCTTTGAGAAGTAGTAGAAAAGAGGCTTGGAAAGGCACTTTGTTTATTAGATGTAGGCCTACATTTATAGTCTGCATGAAATATTTGTTGTTATATATTTTTGTGTATTTGTTTTCCTTGTATGCATTCATTATATCAGTGTAGAGAAGACAATATATTTGTTCATGAAAACACATGAATGTCTTTGAAACAAAAGGATTGTTGAAATTTAAACATTAATGATTTTTCTTCCCCAAATGGGTCTGTAAAGAAACTAGTTAGTGTTGAGGTTTGATATACATTACATTGTATGTACATAGTATGCCTTCATAGGATTGCGTGATTGATAGGAAATGCACAAATGAGTAGCATTGATATCAATATGGCCGGCTTAGGTTTGCTTACTTTTGAATTTTGAGTTTGTGACAAATGGGATTGGAAGAATAATTGAGACAGGAATGCTTTTTCTCACATAACAACAATTTTGCATGAAGAAGGATAGCTTCAGTTCATTGAACATAGAATGTGACCAGTGTTACGCATTTGTTCATGTAAAATATGTGTGTGCCTCTGAAGATAGATGATAACTCAAGTTGATGACAAATGCATGTGATACACTATTGTAGACAAGCTCTTTATTGAAAATATTTTGGAGGGGAGAAGGATATATAAATCAATTTGAGTCGCTGTATGTCCTCTCAATGCTCTCATGGTATATTCAGCAATAAAAGAAACAATATTGATATTCCAGTGTTTTCTTGTTTCATTTAGGAGTTGCATGATACAGCAAAGCAGTGATAAGAACAATTTTGATTATCTATTTTTTCATATTTTTCTTATGTCATGCAAGCAATACACCCCCCCCCCCAAAAAAAAAAAAAAAAAAAAAAATGATATTCCAGTATTTTCATGTTCAATTTTGGAGTTACATGATGCTGTATGTTCATGTAATTTGCTGTAATGCATTTGTTTGCCAATCGTAAAAGATCATAGGGAAATGTTGAGTTCATGATAAATAATTGGAAGGGCAATTTTGAATAGCTGTGTTCCTATTCTCTCTGAGGTAGATAACTTTTAGATATAAAGAAAGAAAAAACACAAATATAAAGAATGAAATAAAAACAACAGAAAGAGGAGAGAAGAAGAGAACAAAAGGATAAATAGGTGCAGATAGAGATACAAAGAAAGAAGGAAACATAGAATAAGAACAAAACAAATACAAGAAGAAAAGGAAAGAAAAAGAGAAAGAAACAAAAAAGACATCTAGATTTAAAGAAAGAAAAACAAAGATAAAAAAAATGAAACAAATACGAGAAGAGGAGAGAAAATTAGGGATGAAAAAATAACAAACAAACAAAGAAAGCACAAAAACAACAAGTAGAGAAGAGAAAAGGTCAAGAAATGTATAAGTACACATTATATCAATATAAATTAAATGGAAAGAGAAAGGCATACAAAGTTTGATTTGATGAGTATTTAAATGGCCGCAATTAGCTCAGAAAAGATAAATACATGTAGAAATAGATCAATAGAAGAACAAAACAAACATGAAATAAAAACAATGAGAGAAAGAAAAAACAAATAAATAAAAGAAAGAGAAAACACCAACAACAAGAGTCTGATGATTTGATGAGTATTTAAATGGCCGCAATTAGCTCAGAAAAGATAAATACATGTAGAAATAGATCAATAGAAGAACAAAAACAAACATAGAATAAAACAAATGAGAGAAAGAAAAAAGAAATAAATAAATGTAGCTCGATAAAAGAAAGAGAAAACACCAACAACAAGAGTCTGATGATTTAATGAGTATTTAAATGGCCGCAATTAGCTCAGAAAAGATAAATACATGTATATAAAGATAAAAACAAAGAAAAACAAACATATAGAATAAAACAAAGGAGAGAAAGAAAAAAGAAATAAATACATGTAGAGATAAAAGAAAGAGAAAACACCAACAACAAGAGTCTGATGATTTGATGAGTATTTAAATGGCCCCGATTAGCTCAGAAAAGATAAATACATGTATATAAAGATAAAAACAAAGAAAAACAAACATATATATTAAAACAAAGGGGAGAAAGAAGAAAAGAAATAAATACATAGATAAAAGAAAGAGAAAACACCAACAACAAGAGTCTGATGATTTGATGAGTATTTAAATGACCCCGAAAGAAAAAACAAAGATAAAGAAAGAAACAAGAACAACGAGAAGAGGAGACGATGGAAGGATAAATACATTTCATGTAGAAGGAGATAAAAAGGAAGAAAACAAAACAAAGATAAAGAATAAAACAAAGGAGAGAGAGAAAGAAGGGATACAATCATGTAAAGATAAAAAAGAAAGTTAAAAACAGCAAGAGTCTGATGATTTGATGAGTATAAATGGCCCCAATTAGGTCCGCTAAATAACCCATCGTAAGATTGAAAAGGAAAGAAAATGGCAAGGAAGAGATAAATAAATGCAGATACAGATACAAATAAAAACAAAGATAAAGAATAAAACAAAAACAACAAGGAGAGAAGAGAAAGGAGAGAAAAGGGATTAAAAAATAGCATTATATCAATTTAAATATTACAAAGAAAGTGAAAAAACAACAAGAGTGATGATTTGATGAGTATTTAAATGGCCGCAATTAGCTCAGAAAAGATTAATACATGTAGAAATAGATAAATAGAAGAACAAAAACAAACATAAAATAAAAAAAATGAGAGAAAGAAAAAACAAATAAATAAATGTAGAGATAAAAGAAAGAGAAAACACCAACAACAAGAGTCTGATGATTTGATGAGTATTTAAATGGCCGCAATTAGGTCCGCTAAAAGACCCATCGTAACATTGAAAAGGAAAGAAAAAGAGAAGGAAAAAATGAATATATTCAGATAGAGATACAAATAAAAACAAAGATAAAAATAAAACAAAAAGAACAAGGAGAGAAGAGAAAGGAGAGAAAAGGATTAAAAAATAGCATTATATCAATTTAAATAACAAAGAAAGTGAAAAACAACATGAGTCTGATGATTTGATGAGTATTTAAATGGCCTCAATTAGGTCCGCTAAAAGACCCATCGTAAGATTGAAAAGGAAAGAAAATGGCAAGGAAGAGATAAATAAATGCAGATACAGATACAAATAAAAACAATGATAAAGAATAAAACAAAAAGAACAAGGAGCGAAGAGAAAGGAGAGAGAAGGATAAATAATATCGCTATAAAAATACACCAAAAGAGAAAAACAACATGAGTCTTGACGAATTGATGAGTATTTAAATGGCCCCAATTAGCGGTGCTAAAAGACCCATCATAAGAGACTATGTCAGGGGAATCTTGGTGCGACAAATTGTCTTCGCCCCAGGAACTGAAGTCCCGGTCACATATCACCGGATAAGGTAAACAGATGCCTGTCGTCGGAGAGTAACATTTTCAATACATTTGTTTACGTTTGTATGCGTTTCTTCTCCTTTCCTTGTCAGTCGATGTACGTTGTTCTAGCCGGTGGAATGTGTGGTGCATGAAGCAATGGAGACCACTTTCACCACTGGATACTTTGATTTTGCAAATGTTCTATCGGTCGGGTGTCCGTTTACCCTATCCGGGGATGTGTGACTGGGTCTTGATAAATGAAAATGCGGCATACAAAATCAACTTAACCTTTACTATGAAGCGGCGAACGCAGTCCATTACAGCGGTTGAGAGAGAAAAAGGCTTTAAGTCACTTTTTCTACTTTTTACTATCAGAGATTAGCTTGTTTTAAGTGTAGGGCCCTGTATGCCTGTACTATACAAACAAATAGAAGAGCTCTTTGATTTTGTATAAATATATTTTGAGAATAATTCGGCGAAAGCGGTCCATTACGTTGGTTGAGAGAGAAAAAGGCTTTAAGTCACTTTTTCTACATTTTTCTATCAGAGATAATACATTGTCAAAATAGACTTTGAGTTTGAGGATCAAGGCTCCAATCTGCAACTCAATTTAGCAAAAAAAGTGATTTAAAGCCCTTCTCACTCTCTCTGGATGTTTTGGAAAGGGCTTGAGATGAGAGATAGAGCTGAGTAAAGGAATTTAGTGCATTATTCTTTACTGAAGACAAGCATTCTCAGTCCAATAGAAAGAGCATTTTTCATGCATGGGACTACAAAAAATAAGTATACACAGCGAAGGCGATTTTGTTGAACAATTTCATTTTTTTTTTTTCGCCCTCGTGTTATGGCTCATGGGGGGCAATTTCAAATCGCCTTTTGCCCCTGTGTTTTTTTTTGCGCTGATGCCATTTAATTGACCTCAATTTGACAGTCATTGATACCGTTTCATTATTGATTCACATTATGAGCGAATAATGAGCCATTATTCCAGGTGTTTAACCAAGTACATTTAGTAAGCGAACAAAATCAATAATAACTTGGGGTATTATATCTCATTGTAAAACCAAGCAATAAATGTACATGATGTGTGTACTGTAAGTCTCCACACTAATTCAAATTTCAATGCACTAATTCAATGTCAAATCAATATACAAATTTAGCCTTGTTAAACCAAATCAATACACATGTGCTGGTACTAATTTAACGCATTTAGTATTGATTTTTTATGTCGGCTATTTGTACTTGTATAGTTATAATACATTATATGTCAATACTTATTAGTGTGAGTGTATTTGTCAATGATGTGTGAATTATGGATCGGTTGTGTGTGGTTTTCTATGGCAGCCAGCTTGTACATTGTATGAAGTATAATACATTATATACATTATAATACATTATACGTTAACACTTCTTATTGTGAGCTTATTATGCCTCAATAATGTGTGATTTATGGATAGGTTTTGTGTCTAGAGCGAAACTGTAGGCAATTAAATGATTTATGAAGTCGTTTAAACCAAGATTCAACTGAACATACAGAAGCATTGTTTCTTTCAATTTAGATTCAATAATTAATATCTGTTTCAGTCCATTGTAATCATAGAGATTATATTACCTATCCAAATAAATTAAAGGGATCTAGTATCATTAGCTAGTGTTTGTCTCATAACTTGTACATATTCGTATTAATTACCAATATAGGGATGGAATGTCAGGTTTTTGGATTTTTTAATTTCCCTTTCGTTATAAAACAGATATTTACAATTGAAGTGTTTAGATTTTTAATTATCCACTGGAAAGTTATAAGTCTGTTTAAAGTCAGTGCAATGAGTAAGTGAATATCACTTTGCATTTTTGCTCATTACTTGGCCATATAAAAACATCCATTTAACTTGACATTTACACACATTACTTAGAGGACAAATATCTCAGGAATACACATTATATCAACCATTCATCAGTTTTGCAAGTATGTCAACAAAGTTACCAGATCCCTTTAACCCGTTCCCTTTGAGATTCTGAAATCCCCATAGACTTTGTACATTGCCCGCTCGGAAATAAAGAAGTGGTGTAATTTTAACATAATGAATGTTTCCATTCTTTTCTTCTCCTTTTTATTTAACTCATTTATAGCTACTGACTGTCTGTCTATCATGGAAGTGGGCAGTGAATTGGTGAAGGTGCGGTCGCCTTCCAGACAGTACAACATCTATACTTTGTGTTGAATGAAGACATA
Organism: Echinarachnius parma; assembly: GCA_037951105.1. Taxonomy (NCBI): domain Eukaryota; kingdom Metazoa; phylum Echinodermata; class Echinoidea; order Clypeasteroida; family Echinarachniidae; genus Echinarachnius; species Echinarachnius parma. The sequence continues at coordinate 128,342 of JBAMJV010000516.1, read as the reverse complement.
AATGAAGAAAATTAATTTTAACATTTAACTAACGTTTTTATTCTTTTCTTGAACTCATTTACAGCTACCGACTGTCTGTCAATAATTGAAGCTGGAAGAGACTTAGTTAAGGTGTGGTCGTCTTCCAGACAGTGTAAAACAGATACTTTGTATTGAATGAAGACATAAATAAAAAATAGTACATCTATAAGTGGTGTAATTTTAACATAACTAACGTTTCCATTCTTTTCTTGAACTCATTTACAGCTACTGACTGTCTATCTATCATGGAAGCCGGCAGTGAATTGGTGAAGGTGCGGTCGCCGTCCAGACAGTACAACAGATACTTTGTGCTGAGCGAGGACCGGTCCGAACTAAGATGGCACTCCTCATCGAAGAAACCAGAAAAAGCTAGAAGTAAGTCAGAACTAATAGAATATTCCTATTTCCACACAGTAGTACATAATTCAGGGTTCAAATTTAGCACAAGTTTGCGCTCAGGTCCAGGCAGTATAGTCCAGTAGAACCAGTAGAACCGCTCATGGACTGGCCCGGTCCAATCCGGTCCAGTCTGGTCCAGTCCAGATAATTACGATGGCATTCTTCATCCAAGAAGCCTGAGAAAGCTAGAAGTAAGTTGAAACAAATTGAATATTCTATTTTGTTCATGGTAAAATAATAAATATCCAGTATTCAAAATTAGAACTTGCAGGTATGCGCAATATTGTCCTGGGGGTGTTTCACAAAGATCCTTTAAGTTGAACTTAACTCTAAGTTGGACTTCAAAAGAATGGAAAGCCTTTAGTTTTTTTGAAAAATTGTTGTAAAAGTCCCTTTTCAAATGCATGAATTTAGATTCAAATCATTAATATTTTCTATTATCAAAGAGATTTCATGTTCTTGATGTTTTCCATTTTGGTTGGAGATAATTAAAAAAGAGGCGTGTAAATTGACTAAATAGCACTGTAACATTCTGGGCCTACATGTACATTATTATATTCATAAAACCACACTACAGGATTCCATTCTAAGTCTATTCAGATGCTAGGTCTAAATAAGCTACTCAAAGCTAACTATGCTAATAAGCTAACTATAAGCTAACTATAGTTACATCTGGGTTAGCAGGTATTTAAAACAAAAATTAAACTTGGGCAACTAAAAGAATGTATTGTTGCATATAAATTTTATCTATCATCTCTATCATCTATAACAGACGTAGAATGGAACTATTATGCTAGTGTGGTTTCAAGAATATGGTCCAAAGTAGAAAACACAGTACCTAAGTCTGGAAAAAGTATACATGTACATAACATATATTTATGATTTTTCCTAATGATTATGAGAATTATGGTAATTGAATCAATTCTCTTTTTTAATTCATGGTTATTTTTGATTGAAAACTATGCTTAATTTTCAGTTTCTGTGGAGAGTATAAAAGAAGTGCGGTTGGGGAAAACGACTGACACATTCCGCTCCCAAAACCTCGCAATGGATTTCCCCGACGACTGCGCATTTTCGGTTATATTCGGAGAGGAGTACGAAACCTTGGATCTAGTGGCCGCGACACCGGACGAAGCCAATATATGGGTGACGGGACTGTCGTACCTTATAGGCGGAAACCGAAGTGAGTTAATGGACAATATTTTATATTTATTTTCTTTAGGTTTTATTTGATGATAAATAATAACAAATGAAAGAATATGATGATTAATAAATTAATTTAGTTATGTAACCTGTTAATATTTAAGTAGCTACACGAATCAGAGTCTTGTCGTCGCTTCACCTAACAAAGCAAATACATTATATGGGTCACGGGACTGTCATAGGCGAGAACCAATGTAATTAAACAGAACTTGTTGCTATTAATTTATTTAAATTTTATTCATGATCAATAATACAAAATAATAAAATATCATAATTGATAAATGAATATAATAGTTATGTAACCCGTTTATATAAGTAGCTACACAAACCTTGGGTTTCATGGCCTTGTCACCTGACGAAGCCAATATATGGGTTACGGGACTATCGTACCTTATAGGCGGAAACCGAAGTAAGTTTTAAAACAGAAAATGTTTGTCATTTATTATTTTGTAATGTTCTATTGGCTAAGCTAGATGGTCAGTATTAAATAATTTGATTGTCAAGTCAAAGCTATTGATGACCCTTTTCTCCACCTAATCTGAAATCAGATTTTACCAGAGCCATTCAAAAATAAGACAAAAGTTACATAATTCTTTGTGTGGAGGTGGGGGGGGGGGGGGGGTATGGGTAAAGCATGAATATGGTTGTTGTACGATGGGATAGGGAATTGACTGCCAATCTATAAGTCTAGATCTAACCCAATACTAAAGGCCCGTTTTCACGAAGGAGGTTTGTACAAACCCCGGTTCAAACCGCGGTTTACATCTATGGAATGCCAATTATAAACTGATGGAGAAAGAATGTAAATTCCTTACTTGTTAACAACGTTGATGGTACACATTCTCTCTCCATCAGTTTACAATTGGCATTCCATAGATGTAAACCGCGGTTTGAACCATGGTTTGTACAAACCTCCTTTGTGAATACGGGCCATACTCTCTGACCCGGGCCACTGAAAATTAGCTTAGGGCCACCAAATGTCATTGATGCTAGATTCCACTGGCCCGAATGGGCTACCAAATATAGCAGAATTGTTGATATTTTTTGTTTAACCCATCAAGGACGAGAGCTATTTTAAGGCAAAATTGATCATTGTTTTCCTCTACAAATTGGCAACTCCTAAATTTTGTTGACTGATCAATGACATAAAAATAGGTGGAAAATATTTAGTAATGACCATTTAAGACAAATATGAAGTGACTTTGCCGCAAAGTTGCCAATTTGAACGCCAATATCTGTTTTAAAAATATCACAATGTGTTGCCAATTTAAGGATTTTTCTAAATTATAGTGATTTACGCAATAATAAAAATCATTAAAAAATAACTAAAGCAGGTAGAGTAACAAAATAGGGCTCTAAAAATAGAGCAATTTAAGGCCACCAGATTCATGTTTTGGGTCACAAGAATTTGACAAATCTTGCATTTACTTGTCTGATTGGGCCACAAGGCAAACAAGTTCATTTTTAGCATTGTCTTTTATGAGAAGTAGAACAGTAATACATTATTCATTTCTTCTTGGGGGAAAAACATGCATTCCATTTGAAGAGCAGGAGGGAAAACCCCTCAGGCTAAAAATAGGATTTGCCCTTTTTATAATGCAAATATCTCCCAAGTCTTATCTCATAGGGGAGACATGTGACCACAGCTTGCCAACATTCCAAAACAAATTTGCACGTGTTTTTATTTTGGTTGAGTTGAATATAAGTGAGTAATATTTTTACTTCATCATCATCATCATCATCATCATCATCATCATCATCATCACCATCACCATCATCGTCATCATCCTTATTATTATCACAATCATCATCATCACCGTCGTTGTCACTGCTGTCGTCATCATCCCCATCATCATTCTTATCATCATCTTCATCATCATCATCATCATCATCATCATCATCATTATCATCATCATCATCATCATCATTATCATCATCATCATCATTACCACCACTACCAACATCATAATCATCATCAACACCATACTTACCATCATCAACATCATTTGTATCATTATCATTAACATCATCATCATCATCATCATCATCATCATCACCATCATCATTACCACCATCACCATCATCATCGTCTTCATCTTCATCCTCGTCTTCGTCTTCGTTATCATCATTGTCATCATCCTCATCGTCGTCATCACCATCGTCATCGTCATCTTGATCTTCATCATCATCGTTATTATTAGAACCATGTATCTTGTTGATAATTTGATGTAGATTATCATTCATCCAGTCGAAGTTAAAGGGATAGTTGAGTTCTGGTAAAGATAGTACATTTTTTGTCAAACTGAATTTTAGTTAACAAAACCTGCACCATTACATTACAAACTAATAGTTATAACTCCACCATGCTGAAAAGAAATAATAAAATTACAAATAACTAAGTAATAAGCCTGTTATCATTCAAAAAGAGCTGTTAAAACTCAAGAGGGTGCTCTCTGAACACTCATCGGTTTAAACCATTTGAAATAATATTGTGAATGTGATGTTACATGTATGTTGAAATAGTGATTAGATAGAGAGATTATCAACAACTATTTAAAAATCACTTTTGTAAATTTTTGAAAAGAGGAAGCATTTAAATAAAAAATTAACGGCTGGTTCAAAATTGTCTAATAATTGTGGGCCCCACATTTATTACGAATGGTTATGTTTATGAATATTTCAGCCATTTCTGAACCGATTTTGATCAAATAAAGTTCATTCTGTCATTAAAATTGTACGCTCTTTCGAATTTGATACTCAGTTTTTCATTATCTCACGAAAAAAATTATTTTGAGTAGCGCCCTATATACCGAAACTCAACTATCCCTTTAATAATAGTAAGTTTCCATCTTCTTGATTTATAACAAGATATTATTATCTTGTTGATGATTCTTATTTTCCCTTTTCCCCCCTTGCAGCTCCAGAAGCCATAGAGAGGAATCAAGAACTGCGTGATTCATATCCTTTACGTAAATAAGATAAACTAAAGTAATATTTTTCCGGAGGTATTGTTAAATCTAAATGTTTTTTGTCCTAACCATGTATTAAAGTACTCTTTATTTGGCTAGTAAATGTAGTGATATATGCCTTCATTACAAAATATGCTGAATTTTCCAACTAGCAGTCCATGGTCCTATTGCAGAAAGAGATCTATGCAATCGATTGCAAAGTTGCAATTAATTGCAAGTCAGAAAATGTGCGCATTTGAACCAATCAGATTTCCGCATTTGGTCACATGATCGGACTTAGAATTAATTGCAACTTTACAATCGATTGCATCTCTTTCTGCAACGGGGCCCATATCCCTGTTGCAATTAATTGTAATGCAGGTGTCATTTGTATGATGCACCTTTTGACCCCCGGGAATGTGCGTCATGGATGCGTCATGTACTCCCATATTGATGATGCACGGTACCATCATGAGGCAAAAGGTCAGTCACAACACTGACCCATGTGTGCGTCATAGTCAGTTACTTTACCATGGGTGCCTCACAAGGTTCGTCAATAGAACCAATAGGACCGTCATTTTCATGAAATGGTGAGTCAAAATTTTGACTCAAATGTGCGTCAATGTTTCCTAATGGTGAGTCACTTTTTCTGATGGAGGGTGCGTCATGGTTCTTAAAAGGGTAACGCACATCGGTACAATGACGCACCTTTCCCGGGGGTCAAGAGGTCGTCATACAAATGACACCTGCATAAGTCAGATCATGTGTTCTAAATGCGCAAATCTGATTGGTTGAAACATGCACATTTTCTGACTTACAATTAATTGTAATTTACAATCGATGGTAAATGTTTCTGCAACAGGGTGCCCGATCATAATTGAGAGACCAAAAAAAGGCAATATAATTGGTTTGCTGCTGAGAAGAAAGCTAATCACTGTAAACCCCTTCAGGATTAGTGAGTCGCAAGCTAGGGGCTAGCTTGCTTGCATATAGCTAGCAGCATGCTAAATGAGAGATCTCTGTTAAAATTGTGAATGTTTTAAGTCCGAGTCATTAGCAAGCTTTTTACTTTTACAAAGAAAGTATGAATATTTCTGATGATTCTGTAGCAATCTCTTTTTCATCCTAAACCTTTTTCTGACCATTCATATGGTTGGGAGATGTTTAACAAGGCAGCAGGGGCTTGTTGCAAGAAAGGGTCCTATCTCTAGGACGTCCTAAATGTCACATGATTGTCATGTATGACTACAACTAAATTATATGAGGCGCCGTTTGTAAATGGTTTATTTACACACATTATTAATCATTAGTTCGCATTGTAATAACTATTATTTACATATAATATCAGTAAATGTATCAATTTATTTGTACATAATTTGTATACAATTTTAATTGTTTGTATATAATTATAATTCATACTCCATGTGTGTAAATAATACATTTACAAATGGCGCCTCATATAATTTAGTTGTAGTCATATGACAATCATGTGACATTTAGGACGTCCTAGAGATAGGACCCTTTCTTGCAACAAGCCCCAGGAGTTTTGTTAACAAAGCTTGCATAGCTTATCATAAAATATACAATGTTTCTGATCCGTATCTGTCATTAATCCTTAACTAAACCCCTTTTCCGACCGTTTACGTGGTTGCGAGACATGTTCAACAAGGCGGCAGGAGACTCATTGGGCGAGCTGGATGAATTTAATCATAACATATGTTTTATCAACCCTTTAAAAAAGTAGAATTACTAGATCCCTTTAATATAATGTTTCTGAAGATCCGTTTGTCATTTATCCTTAACTAAACCCCTTTTCCGACCGTTTACGTGGTTGCGAGACATGTTCAACAAGGCGGCAGGAGACTCATTGGGCGAGCTGGATGAATTTAATCATAACATATGTTTTATCAACCCTTTAAAAAAGTAGAATTACTAGATCCCTTTAATATAATGTTTCTGAAGATCCGTTTGTCATTTATCCTTAACTAAACCCCTTTTCCGACCGTTTACGTGGTTGCGAGACATGTTCAACAAGGCGGCAGGAGACTCATTGGGCGAGCTGGATGAATTTAATCATAACATATGTTTTATCAACCCTTTAAAAAAGTAGAATTACTAGATCCCTTTAATATAATGTTTCTGAAGATCCGTTTGTCATTTATCCTTAACTAAACCCCTTTTCCGACCGTTTACGTGGTTGCGAGACATGTTCAACAAGGCGGCAGGAGACTCATTGGGCGAGCTGGATGAATTTAATCATAACATATGTTTTATCAACCCTTTAAAAAAGTAGAATTACTAGATCCCTTTAATATAATGTTTCTGAAGATCCGTTTGTCATTTATCCTTAACTAAACCCCTTTTCCGACCGTTTACGTGGTTGCGAGACATGTTCAACAAGGCGGCGGGAGACTCGTTGGGCGAGCTGGATGAATTTAATCATAAAATATTTTTATCAACCCTTTAAAAAAAGTAGAATTACTAGATCCCTTTAATATAATGTTTCTGAAGATCCGTTTGTCATTTATCCTTAACTAAACCCCTTTCCTGATGGTGCACATGGTTGCGAGACATGTTCAACAAGGCGGCGGGAGACTCGTTGGGCGAGCTGGATGAATTTGATCATAAAATATTCACATTTAATCACTTCTCTCAGTTTTAATGTATGTCAAGAATACTAGAATAAATATAACTAGATCCCTTTAAAATACAATGTTTCTGATGATTCTATAGATCCGTATCTGTCATTTATCCTTAACTAAACCCTTTTTCGACCGTTTACGTGGTTGCGAGACATGTTCAACAAGGCGGCGGGAGACTCGTTGGGCGAGCTGGATGAATTTGAAGTGATGCAGCTGATGAAGAAGCTGAATAACGGCGTTGCATCGACGAGGATCAGACAGAAATTTAGGGTAAGTTCGATCTTTTTTTAAAATTTGTATTTTTTTTCTAGAATTAAGTTTGAATTTTTATGATATGTTATATGTTAATTCATAATTGCAAAGCGTGTTTCTGTATTTACAATGTATAATGTCTTTAATTATAATGTTTTTGGTGCCATGATGTTTGTGTAAGTATGTGTGTTAATGTGTTTGGAACTTTGGATTTGCGTCCAAGCAGAATGATCAGACCACAATTTATTGTCAGTTTGAAAATTCTCTAAAAAGTGAAAAATGTTATCATATTTGATATGTTAATTCATATCGCAAAGCCTGTTTTATCTTTATGTTTGTGTTTTTCGTGCCATTTTGTCTGTGTATATATGCGGATAAGACACAAGTTAACTGTAATTTCATGAATATTTTGTTGGTGCAGCTTTAGGATACTTGATATGTTCATTAATATTATAGATCCTGGTTTGGTCTTGAGTACTGTATGTGTGTCTGTGCTAGGATCTGTTTATCCCATCAGTGCCTAAGGCCCACATATTTGTGGTTTGGTAGTCTTACACTTCAGCAAGAAGATAACAAGTTATATAATGTATACAAGGAGAAAGAGCATAAATTTCTCTATTTTTAGAGCCGTATTTTGTTACTCTACCTGCTTTAGTTATTTTTTTATGATTTTTATTATAGCGTACATCGCTATAATTTAGAAAAATCCTTAAATTGGCAACACATTGTGATAATTATAAAACAGATTTTGGCATTCAAATTGGCAACTTTGCGGCAAAGTCACTTCATATTTGTCCTAAATTGTACTTACTAAATATTTTCCACCTACTGTTATGTCATTAATAGGTCGACAAAATTTAGGAGTTGCCAATTTGTAGAGGAAAATAATGATCAATTTTGCCTTAAAATAGCTCTCGTCCTTGATGGGTTATATGAGTGAATACATGTCTACAGGTTTATGTGAGTGGTTTGTAGACCAGGGGGTGTTTCACAAAGATGCTAAGTTGAACTTAACTCTAAGTTGGACTTAAAAAGTATGATAAGCCATTTGTAGCCTTGGAATAAAATATATTCAAAAGCCAAAAATTGCAGTATTTTAGTCTTTTCATAAATGTTACATCAAGAACATGAAATCTCTTTGATAATAGCAAATGTAAATAATTTGAATCGACATTTGATGCCTTTTAAAAGAACATTTATAAAAATGTTTCAAAGAAACTAATGGCTTTCCATAATTTTTAGGATCTTTGAGAAACACCCCCCAGTGCTCTACCAACTGAGCTTGGCAGTTCTTTGTACCCGTTCAGGACGGACATATTTTACTACAACACGTATTCACCGTAGACTTAAGCCTGAATATTTTTGGGACCAGTCCTGAACGGATTAATGCCTCAACCTACACAAACATGTTTCTCTGGTCTCGATCTATATGGGGCTGGGGTGTAAAATGTAGAATGTATATATATTTTGCCCTTATTATGTAGTGTTGAATGAGTGTCTGTCTGCACCAGCAATCTGCCTTGAATCCCCAACGGCCCATTTTGATCTCCGTTGATCACTCTTGCGACGCCTACAAATGCGGCGCCACAATTTAAGGGCTCATTAAGTAACCAAACAGATCATTTTAAGTCTTTATGATAGTCGTTACAAGAAAGTATGCTTATCACACAGAAGCCTGAAGCAAATCAATGTTCGTTAAAGGGGTAGTACAGTTTTGGTAAGGCTGAACTTTAGTAACCAAACCTGGACAGTAACATTATAAACTAATAGTTATAACTCTACCATGCTCGAAAGGTATACAAAATTACAAACGACTAAGTAAAAAGCCTGTTATCATTAAAAAAAGAGCCATTCAAACACAAGAGGGCGCTTTCCAGAAAGGCATTGGTTTCAACCATTTTTCATACAAAATTATGCATGTGATGGTTTATTGAAATAATGATTAAATAGAGAGATCATCAACAACTATTTAAAAAACGCTTTTGAAAATTTTTGAAAAAGTGCAAGCATTTAAAAAAAATTTTGAAAAAATCATCTAATTATTTGGGCCCCAAATAATTATAAGATGAGATATATTTATTGATATTTCAGCCGTTTCTGGGTCGATTTTGACCAAATAAAGTTTATTCTTCCATTAAAATTACATGTTCTCTCAAATTCGACACTCAGTTTTTCATTACCTCACAAAAACATTGTGATGTGCAGCGCCCTCTCTACCAAAACTAAACTACCCCTTTAAAGGCCTATTCATCTCTCCCCCCTTGAAAACTATGATAAGCTATGTATTGTTATGAACTCAATGTTTTGATTAAAATTCATGTCAGATTTCTTATCTCCGATCATATGCGCAAAGTATTCAAATTCAGATGGTACGGACAACCACATTATTTAAAGGGATAGTTGAGTTTTGGTAGAGAGGGCGCTAGATACTTATTTTTTTTGTGAGGTAATGAAAAACTGAGTGTGCAATTTGAAAGAGCATAAAATTGAAATAATAAAATCATCTTTGTTTGATCAAAATCGGTTCAGAGACGGCTGAAATATCCATAAATATAACAATTTGTAATAAAGCTGGGGCCCCAGGTTTATTAGAGAATTTCGAACCAGCCGTTAAAAATTCAAAAAAATGCTTCCTCTTTTCAAAAAGTTACAAAATAGGTATTTAAATAGTTGTTGGTTATTTCTCTATCTAATCACTATTTCAACAAAACATCACATGCACAATATTTTATTCAAAATGGTTGAAACCGATGAGTGTTTAGAGAGCGCCCTCTTACGTTTTAACGGCTCTCTTTGAATGATAACATGATATTTACTACGTCATTTGTAATTTTGTGTTCCTTTCTAGTTATAACTATTAGTTTGTAATATAATGATGCAGGTTTTGGTTACTAAAATTCAGTTTCACCAAAACTGTACTCTCCTTACCAGAACTCAACTATCCCTTTAAAGTTTGAATACTTTTTAGTACTTGTAATCAATAAGTTTTCTAGAACGATTTTCAATTCAATCTTAAACATTTAACTAGAGGGACATTTGAAACTTGAAAACTCAAAATCCATTACAATCTTCTGTAACTTCTCTTACCATAAGCCAAACATAAATGTACAGGACAAATTATAATTATGTTTAAGTTCTGTATTTTCAAGATACGTATTCAGTAAAGAAATGGGGATGAGCAATCTATGCAGTTGAAGTTCATGAAATAGTTATTTAACTACTTGCCCTTATTGTTGTTATGTAAATGTTTATGTGTGTTTATTGTGTTCCTGAGCAGACCTTAAAGTGAAACCAGTAAAGTGTCTAACTCCACGAAAATTACTTGGAGCTTCCACATTTCTCTTCTACTGTGTTGTTTAGCTCATGGTAAGAGAAGAATACAATAGGGTTAGATTTGTTCAAATGCCCCTTTAGTATGACGATATCTATCATTCAGCTCAAGAGCATTAATGAACGGTCATAAACCTCATAAACGTCATACAGTGATTCATTGTAAAAACGTGACGCATATTTTTGTTTTTTTAACCAGGAAAGTGCTCAGTGTTCTTTTTCAATGAAACTTTCACACATCATTCGGACATATCTTACAATGATTTTGCTATAGGATTGAAGTCTCAAATGTCATTTTGGGCAATATCTGACACTTTACAGGTGCACCTTTAATATATTTTTGTTATTCGTTAGCAAGATCACAAATTACGATGCATCACGCAATTTCTCCACTATGCGTGCCTTTCAATTTAAATTGTACAAATGTATGGACATTGGAGTATTGCGGCATCTCATATATTGCAACATAGCTATATTTAGGTGGCAAATTCATTTAGCAGTAATATGATTGTATATATATGGCTTGTAAAATGAAGGGATTTAATGGACTTCTCTAAATTTGATTATGAATATCTGTTGGCACATGGTTGGTAGCTCTATAGTGTTCCTTATAATACTGGGGGCTTGTCACAATTTTGTATATTGCAGATGTGTGTGTATGATACATGTAGGTACACTATAAGTTTGCATGGAAGTGAAATGTAAGTTCAGTTTAAGACCATTGAGTTGAAGCAGTCTTTACAGAAAGGAGCTTTGATAACAGCTTTGTTCCCCATATTATAACACCCAAATTTACAATAAGTACGGCCCAAAGTATATTATACAAATGATGCACAGGCATGAGTGGATCGGTACGAATTGGATGCACGAGTTTAACTTTGGTATGGTTTAAACCCACGAGCGCAGCGAGTGGGTTTTAGACCATTTCCAAAGTTAAAAGAGTGCATACAATTCTTACCGATCCACGAAATATGCCTGTGCAGCATTTGTTTTATAAAATGGGCGCGAAATAATCTGAAATTGGCTAAATTTACCGACCCATGGCTTCAAAAGTACCGACCCATGGCTTCAAAAGTACCGACCCATGGCTGGGAAAAAATTTGATTTCACATTTTAATTATTATTATTTTTTTTTAATTATAAAATTTTGTTTATATTAATTTAAAAATTAAAAATGCCAAAAAAAAATCTGATTAAAAAAAATTTATATCAATTTTAACAGAAATATTTTTTTAAATGATAATTTTTTTTTTTTTTTTTTTTTTTTTTTAAAATCCACAAAATACCCCTGTGTAGCATTAGTTTTTATAAAATAAGCGAAAAAAAATGAAAATCAAACTAAAGTGAGCCATGTATCAGTAACAAACTTTTACATGCTAATTGACCAATCAGAATGCAGGGATTCTTCTACCCATTTTATAAACTGAGCTAATCAAGCGATATTGATAATTTTCACACAATACATTGCATCAACCATTCATCACTTTTTGCACATATCAACAAAGTTACTAGATCCCTTTAAGCTTTGTTTTTCAAATGTAAACACCCGCCTTTGCTTAACGCATCACATCGCACTGAGCTAATCAAGCGATATTGATAATTTCCTCATGATTATCGAGTCTAAACTGGTATTTGGCTGAGCTACTAGTGATCGCTTCTAGTTATTTAGGCATTTGTCTGTTTGGCTCTGTTTTGCAAATGAAAACACCCATCCTTTGCTTAACACATCACCTCCAAGTAACTAACTACATGTAGTTAGGCGCTATCACCTCCAGGTAACTAACTACATGTAGTTAGGCGCTATCACCTCCAGGTAACTAACTACATGTAGTTAGGCGCTATCACCTCCAGGTAACTAACTACATGTAGTTAGGCGCTATCACCTCCAGGTAACTAACTACATGTAGTTAGGCGCTATCACCTCCAGGTAACTAACTACATGTAGTTAGGCGCTATCACCTCCAGGTAACTAACTACATGTAGTTAGGCGCTATCACCTCCAGGTAACTAACTACATGTAGTTAGTAGGACAATCAGTCTGCAACGTACATTGGACATTATAGAATGGGTTGATAAATCCCTGCAATCTGATTGGTTGAGAGCAAAATTTGTGCAGACAATTAATTGTACTGGATGCATGAAAAGTCATGCATCCGGTAAAAAAATCATGCGTCCGGTAAAAATGTCATGCGTCCGGTAAAAATGTCATGCGTCCGGTAAAAAATGTCATGCGTCCGGTAAAAAAATCATGCGTCCGGTAAAAAAATCATGCGTCCGGTAAAAAATGTCATGCGTCCGGTAAAATTATTTCATGCATCCGGTAATTTTTCTAATTTTTTATTTTTTGACTTTTTGGGGGGCGTAACAATGCCCATTCTATAAAACAGATGATGTGCAAGATTATTTCGTGGGTCGGTGGAATTGTTTGCACGCGGTAACTATGGAAACTAGTCTAAACCCACTCGGCTTCGCCTCGTGGGTTTAACAGTTCCATAGTTACCTTGTGCAAACAATTCCTACCGACCCACTCATACCTGCGCATCATTTGTATATTATCTCTAGCAATATGTGCATTTGGGATGTTGAATATTTTGTGGTATTTTATATATTTAATGAATCCATCTGTACGCTTTGTCTCTGAATGAAAATACCAGACTTCGCTTAACGCATCAAGTTGACACGCACATGCAATATTGATTGTACTCTTCCATCAAGTCTAACCTTCAGATAGGCGAACGGTCAGCGACATCGCCTCTAGATATTTATGCACTCATCTGTTTTAAATATATACATGTATTGTAAATATTATAAATTTTTTTTCTCCAAAATATAGGATTTGTTTCCCTGGCACTGAAGTAGTCCTGTGATATTGAATATCACCTTCTGTTAAGTCTAGCATTCCAATGGGCAAGCGGTCAGTGACATTGCCTCAAGTTATTTACGCACTTGTCTGTAAAAATAAAATTTAACTAGAATTGTAATACTTGTTTAGAACAAGTATAGGTGGGCTGGTCGAACTAAAATTAAAGACATAATCAAGGGCTCATTTGAGATAGCTTATTGTCTCAGCTACAACATACTCGAAGTTCAGCGTAAACGAAGCTAAAACGAAGAAGATATTGGTCGCGAAAGACGGGAATGTAGAATCCAGTTTTGAAAAAAAAAAGTCATGTCCCATAGAGAATACACGCAAAATGTGAAAAAATGACATACCTCCTTAAATCGCAAAAATACGCCATGATGCCTTTGTCAAAATGAAAAATCGTGATCATCACATTTGTAGAGAATTGTCTCAGATAGAACATATCAAAATTTGGAAGAAAATCGATCAATATTTACAGAGATACAATAAATTTTCCAAAAATATGCTGACGTCATAATATGCAAATTGAAATTTTGAGTTCGGAGGCCATTATGATGACGCCATGAGTTAATTGAGGGTCAAATGAGACATGAAATCATATCTCCGACTCATAATCTATCCAAATATGAAAAAAAACTTGGGAGTTCCCATCCATTCTGAAGAGTTACAATGAATTTTGTATAGGCATGTTTTTGCCCATATATGCTATGTATTACAAGAGCTCGCGCGCACGGACATGTTTCTTGAACGGAAGCTCATTGCGTTTTTACTAGTCAGAAAAAGGTGAACAAGGTATCAAAATGCTTGGAAAGATGGGCTAAATATGATAACAGAGAAAATTCGGCGATTCTATGTTGCAAAATGCCAGTACGCGCGAAAACGCGCGCGCATGCGCGTGTGCGCGTTTTTTCGTAAAATGCTTAAAATGGCCTAAAACGTATCCAAAATGAATTTGCGACGATTTTGAACATTTTAAAATTTTGCGCACGTACGCATGCGCGCGCGTTTTTTGACCTGAAATTGACCGGACGGATATTGACCTTGATCATGATAAATATGAATGAGAAACAACTTTTCGTTATGAAGATATGATCATGAGAAGATATTCAGAAAATTTTACAAAATGGCGCCTAGATGACGTCATCAGTCAAGGTCAGGGTTCAAAACCTTATTTTGCTTTGTCCATATGCCTATATATGTGTGTGCCAAATTTCAAGGCACTTGATTGAGCCATTTTCAAGTTATCTTGCTAACAAAAAAGTGATTGGAAATAAGAAAAATAAAGAATAATAATAATAAATAAACTAGAATTGTAATACTTGTTTAGAACAAGTATAGGTGGGCTGGTCGAACTAAAATTAAAGACATAATCAAGGGCGCATTTGAGATAGCTTATTGTCTCAGCTACAACATACTCGAAGTTCAGCGTAAACGAAGCTAAAACGAAGAAGATATTGGTCGCGAAAGACGGGAATGTAGAATCCAGTTTTGAAAAAAAGTCATGTCCAATAGAGAATACACGCAAAATGTTAAAAAATGACATGCCTCCTTAAATCGCAAAAATACGCCATGATACCTTTGTCAAAATGAAAAATCGTGGTTATTACATATGTAGAGAATTGTCTCAGATAGAACATATCAAAATTTGGAAGAAAATCGATCAATATTTACAGAGATACAATCAATTTTCCAAAAATATGCTGACGTCATAATATGCAAATTGAAATTTTGAGTTCGGAGGCCATTATGATGTCGCCATGAGTTAATTGAGGGTCAAATGAGACATGAAATCATATCTCCGACTCATAATCTATCCAAATATGAAAAAAAACTTGGGAGTTCCCATCCATTCTGAAGAGTTACAATGAATTTTGTATAGGCATGTTTTTGCCCATATATGCTATGTATTACAAGAGCTCGCGCGCACGGACATGTTTCTTGAACGGAAGCTCATTGCGTTTTTACTAGTCAGAAAAAGGTGAACAAGGTATCAAAATGCTTGGAAAGATGGGCTAAATATGATAACAGAGAAAATTCGGCGATTCTATGTTGCAAAATGCCAGTACGCGCGAAAACGCGCGCGCATGCGCGTGTGCGCGTTTTTTCATAAAATGCTTAAAATGGCCTAAAACGTATCCAAAATGAATTTGCGACGATTTTGAACATTTTAAAATTTTGCGCGCGCGCTGACGCGCGCACGTACGCATGCGCGCGCGTTTTTTGACCTGAAATTGACGGGACGGATATTGACCTTGATCATGATAAATATGAATGAGAAACAACTTTTCGTTATGAAGATATGATCATGAGAAGATATTCAGAAAATTTTACAAAATGGCGCCTAGATGACGTCATCAGTCAAGGTCAGGGTTCAAAACCTTATTTTGCTTTGTCCATATGCCTATATATATGTGTGCCAAATTTCAAGGCACTTGATTGAGCCATTTTCAAGTTATCTTGCTAACAAAAAAGTGATTGGAAATAAGAAAAATAAAGAATAATAATAAATAAATAAATAAAGGCAATTCTAACGAAATTATGAGGTGGTCTGTATGATGTACAGCCCACCTAATAATAATAAACTAGAATTGTAATACTTGTTTAGAACAAGTATAGGTGGGCTGGTCGAACTAAAAGTAAAGACATAATCAAGGGCTCATTTGAGATAGCTTATTGTCTCAGCTACAACATACTCGAAGTTCAGCGTAAACGAAGCTAAAACGAAGAAGATATTGGTCGCGAAAGACGGGAATGTAGAATCCAGTTTTGAAAAAAAGTCATGTCCCATAGAGAATACACGCAAAATGTTAAAAAATGACATGCCTCCTTAAATCGCAAAAATACGCCATGATGCCTTTGTCAAAATGAAAAATCGTGATCATCACATTTGTAGAGAATTGTCTCAGATAGAACATATCAAAATTTGGAAGAAAATCGATCAATATTTACAGAGATACAATAAATTTTCCAAAAATATGCTGACGTCATAATATGCAAATTGAAATTTTGAGTTCGGAGGCCATTATGATGACGCCATGAGTTAATTGAGGGTCAAATGAGACATGAAATCATATCTCCGACTCATAATCTATCCAAATATGAAAAAAAAACTTGGGAGTTCCCATCCATTCTGAAGAGTTACAATGAATTTTGTATAGGCATGTTTTTGCCCATATATGCTATGTATTACAAGAGCTCGCGCGCACGGACATGTTTCTTGAACGGAAGCTCATTGCGTTTTTACTAGTCAGAAAAAGGTGAACAAGGTATCAAAATGCTTGGAAAGATGGGCTAAATATGATAACAGAGAAAATTCGGCGATTCTATGTTGCAAAATGCCAGTACGCGCGAAAACGCGCGCGCATGCGCGTGTGCGCGTTTTTTCGTAAAATGCTTAAAATGGCCTAAAACGTATCCAAAATGAATTTGCGACGATTTTGAACATTTTAAAATTTTGCGCGCGCGCTGACGCGCGCACGTACGCATGCGCGCGCGTTTTTTGACCTGAAATTGACCGGACGGATATTGACCTTGATCATGATAAATATGAATGAGAAACAACTTTTCGTTATGAAGATATGATCATGAGAAGATATTCAGAAAATTTTACAAAATGGCGCCTAGATGACGTCATCAGTCAAGGTCAGGGTTCAAAACCTTATTTTGCTTTGTCCATATGCCTATATATATGTGTGCCAAATTTCAAGGCACTTGATTGAGCCATTTTCAAGTTATCTTGCTAACAAAAAAGTGATTGGAAATAAGAAAAATAAAGAATAATAATAATAACTAGAATTGTAATACTTGTTTAGAACAAGTATAGGTGGGCTGGTCGAACTAAAATTAAACACATAATCAAGGGCTCATTTGAGATAGCTTATTGTTTCAGCTACAACATACTCGAAGTTCAGCGTAAACGAAGCTAAAACGAAGAAGATATTGGTCGCGAAAGACGGGAATGTAGAATCCAGTTTTGAAAAAAAGTCATGTCCCATAGAGAATACACGCAAAATGTTAAAAAATGACATGCCTCCTTAAATCGCAAAAATACGCCATGATGCCTTTGTCAAAATGAAAAATCGTGGTTATTACATTTGTAGAAAATTGTCTGAGCTAGAACATATCAAAATTTGGAAGAAAATCGATCAACATTTACAGAGATACAATAAATTTTCCAAAAATATGCTGACGTCATAATATGCAAATTGAAATTTTGAGTTCGGAGGCCATTATGATGACGCCATGAGTTAATTGAGGGTCAAATGAGACATGAAATCATATCTCCGACTCATAATCTATCCAAATATGAAAAAAAACTTGGGAGTTCCCATCCATTCTGAAGAGTTACAATGAATTTTGTATAGGCATGTTTTTGCCCATATATGCTATGTATTACAAGAGCTCGCGCGCACGGACATGTTTCTTGAACGGAAGCTCATTGCGTTTTTACTAGTCAGAAAAAGGTGAACAAGGTATCAAAATGCTTGGAAAGATGGGCTAAATATGATAACAGAGAAAATTCGGCGATTCTATGTTGCAAAATGCCAGTACGCGCGAAAACGCGCGCGCATGCGCGTGTGCGCGTTTTTTTCGTAAAATGCTTAAAATGGCCTAAAACGCATCCAAAATGAATTTGCGACGATTTTGAACATTTTAAAATTTTGCGCGCGCGCTGACGCGCGCACGTACGCATGCGCGCGCGTTTTTTGACCTGAAATTGACCGGACGGATATTGACCTTGATCATGATAAATATGAATGAGAAACAACTTTTCGTTATGAAGATATGATCATGAGAAGATATTCAGAAAATTTTACAAAATGGCGCCTAGATGACGTCATCAGTCAAGGTCAGGGTTCAAAACCTTATTTTGCTTTGTCCATATGCCTATATATATGTGTGCCAAATTTCAAGGCACTTGATTGAGCCATTTTCAAGTTATCTTGCTAACAAAAAAGTGATTGGAAATAAGAAAAATAAAGAATAATAAATAAATAAATAAATAAATAAAGGCAATTCTAACGAAATTATGAGGTGGTCTGTATGATGTACAGCCCACCTAATAAAGGCAATTCTAACGAAATTATGAGGTGGTCTGTATGATGTACAGCCCACCTAAAAAGAGGCCAAATAAAATTAAGCTCTGGGCCACCTACAAATGTCATTTCTTGCCAGATTCTACTTGCCCAAATGGACTTTGCTTAACCAATCACATCACACCAAACTAGTCATGTGATATTGAATATAACCTTCTGTGAAGTCCTGTTTCTAATGGGCAAGCGGTCATTGACCTTGCCTTTAGTTATTTGCACACTTGATGGAAAATACCACAATTTGCTTTAATAAGCCATCATTTCAAACTGAACTAGTCATGCGGTATCGATTGTACCCTTTCACCAAGTCTGCCATTTGGCAGGGCTATAGGTTAGCGGCATGCATTGCCTCTTGCTTTGTATGTGCTGGGCCCGTTGCAGTACGAATTGCAATTGATTGTAAAGTTGCGATTAAATGTGAGTCCGATCATGTGACTAAATGCGCTAATCTGGTTGGTTCATAGAGGCATGTATTCTGACTTGCAATTAATTGCAACTTTACAATTGATTGCATCTCTTCCTGCAATGGGGCTCTTGTCTGTTGTAGATATTCTGCCCACCTACCAATTTGATGTTTAATGTACCATGTTGCACCAAACTAGACATGCAATATCGATCCTATTCTTTACCAAGTCTGCCATTCCGCAGGGCAAACGGTCAGCAACATACATTAACTTTATAGCTTTGTATGGCCTTGTCTGTTTTAGATATTCCGTCCACCTAACATTTTTATGGTTAAAACTTTTCTTTTGATATTGATACATGGATTGTACCCTTCCTCCAAATCTAGGTTTCTGCTAGGCAATCGGTCATCGACTTACATTACCTCTAGCTTTGTATGCGCTTGTCTGTTTTAAATATTCCGCCCACCTAACAATCTTCAGGAGCCGTGTTGTTTAGATAAGTTAAGGGATGGGGGTATTTGAGAAAATGGGGTCTGCTTGCTATTCATAAGGGTTAACTTGTCATATGGACTGCTATTCAAATATTAAAGTGAAGGTGGGGGGGGGGGGGGGGAGGGGTAGGGGGTTGGTGATTTCCACCCGTGTATTCCCACCTGGCCTTGTCACTCTCTTTATATACACACCTCCAACATGTAAAGTTTACTTGATCAATAACAGGGGGTAAGGGGGGATTGGGGGGGGGGGGGGTGAGGCAGGTTTCACCACATGATGACACACGCGGTACCCCGGGGTACCGTTGTACCCCGGGGTATCGCGTTGTGTAGCGCCATCTTGTGTCCACTCGAAGCACAAGTGTATTGCGTTGTGTATGCAGTGCAGCGCGCGCTTGTATGCACGCTATACCCCGGTACAGCCCTAAAAAATAAATAAATAATTGAACAAAATGGCGGATATTCGTTTGGTACCCCAGGGTACCATTTATGTCATCACATATGCTCGCCCACCTAGCTTTGTAAATATTGAAATACAACATGATGTTTACTTTATGAACAGCACATTATGGGAGATAATAACACTCCTCCCACACGTAAGTAATAAACTTTACTCTATCAACATCACATTAATGGAGATTTAATCCACTGTGCCATGTTTGATAGGATTATCAGTACATTAATGGCTTTTCTGTGTAATAGGGAAAAGGAGAAGAAATGAAGCTACGTCCTTGCATTCTCCAGACAATTACCATCAATCTTCTAAATGTCGAGAGTTTGCATTTTTTTTTTTTTTTTTGTATTTATATTTTTTATTGAAAACTATAACTAATCACGATGCAACATGATAACATATATTTACAATAAAATGTTTACAACAGAGGCGAGTAAGATAATCCTCAACGGAGCGTAATACAAAATATAAAAAAAACAAAGACAACACACTTGCAGTTGAATGTATCTGTAAGGGACTTGTATACAGACGATCTGAAGTCGTCTGACATATTCATGGTAGCTGAAGTAAGTGCAAATATACAATGTATGTGACCGGCTATAGCAAAACCCTGCACTCGTCGGTAATTCATGTTTTGAAGAAATGGGCATTTTAAGTTCACATAATGTGTGTAAAAGACGTGTGATTCCAAAATTGAAACAATCAGATCTCCGCCAATTATTGACCAATTTGTAACAAAGCATCAAATGAAAACTTGTTATGAGGACTTTATAATGTTATGAAAATCTAAATTTTTTATTTTTACCGACAAGTGCAGGGTTTTGCTATAGCCGGTCACATATATCAAGCCTCCACACTAACTTGTTTCTCAGGGTTTTGCTATAGCCGGTCACATATATCAAGCCTCCACACTAACTTGTTTCTCAGGGTTTTGCTATAGCCGGTCACATATATCAAGCCTCCACACTAACTTGTTTCTCAGGGTTTTGCTATAGCCGGTCACATATATCAAGCCTCCACACTAACTTGTTTCTCAGGGTTTTGCTATAGCCGGTCACATATATCAAGCCTCCACACTAACTTGTTTCTCAGGGTTTTGCTATAGCCGGTCACATATATCAAGCCTCCACACTAACTTGTTTCTCTACTGGCCTATTCAGGCTATTAAACTACTGCATGTGCACATTTTACTTGCCCAAATAAAAAGTTTTACTAGCCCAAAAAGAAAATTTACTTGCCACTTTACTTCTAGATGAATATTTTAGTAATTTCATATCTAATGTAGATGATCAATAATATATGTATATGTTTTTTTTGTTAAGGTTAACTTGATGTAGAGGGACTGTGACAGGAAGAAAACTACTGTTGATAAACAATGTAGATGTTAATACCTACACTATGTCGGTTGAGATTATCATTTAAGTAGAACGATATGAAGAATGAAAATAAGTGATAATTCAGAAAAAACTGACTTGATTTCTCTACGATGTACAAAGACAGTGTGGAAAACCCAGGGCCGATCCACCACCGATGTACAATGTAAATACCAATGTCGGCTGAGATTGCTTTTTATTCATGAACCCACATCCGTCATTCACAGTTAGACATGACATGCAATTATGGGCACCTAAATAGAACCGGCGGAGAGGAGGATGAGGATGTGAACGGGGGATGGGGGGGGGGGGGGGTAGGATGGTGGTGGAGCAGGATAGGGAGGAAAAGAATGAAGAAGAAAAGAAGGACAAAATAAAGATGTATAGAAGAGAACAAGAAGAAAAGGAGAGGAAGGGGAGAAGGAGGAGGAGGAATTACTTTGTATTCATGAGCCCACATCCGTCATTCACAGTTAGACATGACATGCAATTATGGGCACCAAAATAGAACTGGAGAAGAAAAAGTGGAGGACAAGAGATACACAAAAGAAGAAATATGTTGGATGGAGGAGGGGAAGAAAAGGATGATGCAAAGAATACAGAGAAGAAGAGGACAGGAGAGGAATTGGGGAGGAGAGGAGAAAGAGGCAGAAGAGGAAAAGGAAAGGGAAGATGGAGAGGAAACGGATGAGAGGAGGAGGAGGAAAAGGAAATGGAAGAGGAAGGAAGGGAGGAGAAAGGGAAATGAAAATTGGATAAGGACAAGCGGAAGGAGAAAGGAGGAATGGGATTAGGAAGAGGAGAAGAATAAGGAGGAGGAGAGGATGATGGAAGAATGATTTGTTTGTACGTATAAGAAAACACCATGCTAAATGTGACGTTGGACATAATGCCATCGGATCTATTCCTGAGCTACAGTATCTCATAAAATCTGAAAATGTACAATTGAAGGGTTTAATTATGCAAACAAAAAATGATATAACAATTTGTACCATTTCGAGGTAATGTTAATGAAAGAAAAGGGAAATTCGTATAGGAAAAAGAAAAATAGAGTCAAATAAAAACAGAGCGAATAGTTTAGCCTTTACAAGCTCTTACGATTCATACATGTATGCAATAAGCAAGTAAAAAGCAAAAAAAAAAAAAAAAGGCGAAGTAAAAAGAAGAAGAAGAGGAATGTCTTCTCACTGATGGAGATGCATGCAGTCGTTTAGTCACCATGGCAACCGGCAGGGAGTATTTATTCAAGCTGGGGATGACTTCTGTCAATGTCTGTGGATGCGGTCGGTGTCACAGGGATAAGTGTCCAGCCAGGGATAATTGGCAGTGCAGTTATTCGGACAGTTTAAAATCCTAGTTTTTGTCCGTTTTCGAGCCTTCATACATACGGAGACACACTCAAACACAAACATACAGGCATAAACACATATACGGACAATTAAACAAACAGTAATTCACTCATACAATACATTAACTCATACATGACGTCACTCATACAAAGTAAACATATTTTTGTGTTAATTCAATACCAAATGAACTTGAATGAATAAATAACTAATATGCCACAAAATATTGCTTTACACGCAACACAAGTTTGTCATGGTAACGCTGACTATATATAAGATTATAATCTTGCTTTTAGACCATGGCTCAGATATTTCATATTTGTAATTCAAAGATGGGAATCTTAGGTCCGCCTCTTTTAGTTGTTATAAACTGAGACATATATAAACTTGTGCATTTTAGGTTTGCGACAGGTTGTTTCAGTTATATAGACTATAAGATGATAATCTAGCTTTTGAAGCTGTGGCGGAAATAAATCTAGCTTTTAAGGTGCAATCCGGAACATGCTGAAACTTAAGTTACCACTGCCTACGGGAACCTTGTGGGTCTTATATTAACTGTACGGGCATTGCAAAATCTAAAACAGAACAGGTTAACCCATTGCCTATGGGAACCTGGTTTGTACTGTATTAACTCTATGGGGATTGCAAAACCTACAAGGGAATATGGGTAAAGAAAAAAACTGCATTTTAGGTTTGCAAAAGGTCGTCTCAGAATCAGATACGTAGACTATCATGATAATAATTTAGCTTTTAAGCCGTAGCTCAGATCTTTATTACAGATTTTAGTTCAAGATGGAAATCAAGCTTTTAAGGGGCAATCGGAAACATACTGAAACTTAGTTATCCATTGCCTACTTGAAACCTGGTGGGTCCTGTGTTGATTCTATTGAATCTAGTAGAAAATAAGTTTTTATTAGAAATACTGCATTTTCGTTTTGCAAAAGGTCGTCTGACTATAAGATGATAATCTAGATTTTACGCCATAGTTCTGATTTGTACGTTTCAGTTGTAAATCTGTAAAGATGTAAATCTAGCTTTTTAAGCTGCAATCAGAAATATACTGGAACATATTAACTCATTGCCTACATGAACCTGGTGGGCCCTGTATTAACACTTTGGGGATTGCAATATCTAGTAGGGAACAGGTTAACCCACTGCCTATGGGAACCTGGTGGGCCCTGTATTAACTCTATGGGGATTACAATATCTAGTAGGGAACAGGTTAACCCGTTGCCTATGGGAACCTAGTTGGGCCCTGTATCAACTCTATGGGGATGGCAACATCTAGTAGGGAATAGGTGAACCCATTACCTAACGAATATACCCTTTAAATACTATTCCATAATGCTGAGACCATGGTGTGGGAAATCTGTACTAAAAGTTCTGATGCTAAATGTAGTATGTATAATGTAGTTCTGAATGGGTTTAAAGAGTACCCTTTAAATAGTACTCCGTTATTGGAAAATCTATGTTACATGAACATGTATGCAAAAGAATTTGTATTCCTAGTTTTTATCTGCAGGGCATCATGCTTTTATGCTTTTATAATGCAGAGACCATGGTATTGGAAATCTATGTCACTAGTTCCAATGCTAAATGTTGTTGGAGAAGAATATATATTTGGAGCCGTCCGAAGAGTATAAAACACGATTGCTTACATTAGATTATATCACTTGACAAAGTGTTGCACACGAAACGTTGTGATCTTTTAGATTCCTTGTTGACCATACATTGCGAGACAAACGAATATCACTAGCGATATTATTTTCGATAAGAATATATGTATACCCAGTTTTCATCTAGAGGCCATCGTGCTTTTAGATGAGTCTGGCCTCGAAACCAAATCCTGTGCTGCACTGCACTTACATGTATTGGATGTATTGGATTGGAATGGGGTATAACTTTAAAGTGGAAGGTGCTGGTAGAAAGGCTAAAAAACAGTTCAGCTCAAAAATAGTTTATTTAAAAAATAAAAACACTGTGTTTAGAAACTGCTACGGTTTTTGTGTTCAAGTTTTCACCACCAGTTGCACATGTAGATCAGCACATACTTGAGGCGATATCAAATTCGCTAGAGCTTGGATTGGAATAGGGGCTCTTAGTTTTCTTGGGGGACTTGATTTGTTTTACTGTTAAGTCAAAGGTGTTAGTTGAAAGGATACATGTACAAACTGTGAAAATGCATTTCAGACATGGTAGTTTAAAATCGATTTTGTAAAGAAGTGCGTGTTAAAAGATTTTGTGTTTCTTTGAGTTTCCATCTGGTTATGGATCTAGCCCCGTGTTCACACACTAAAATGTAATCCCTTAATCATGACTAAAGAATCAGCTGCTGATTAGCTATATGATGAAATTCGTGTGTCTGCACGCTTACTAACGAAACGACGTATCGTTAGTCATGACTAACGAAACAAAGGTTTTATCGTCGTTTCGTACGAGAGCTGACTATAGAATCACGCTCTTTTCGTGTGTGAACAACGATCGCTCGCTTAATTTTGTGTTTCTTTGAGTTTCCGTCTGGTTATGGATGTAGATCAGCATGTCCTTGAGACACTATCAAATTAGCAAGAGCTTGGATTGGAACGGGGGCTCCTAGTTGTCTTTGGGGTACGTGATTTATTTTATTGCAAAGTCGAAGGTGTTGGTAGAAAGGTTAAACAAACTCAAAATACAGTTAAGATATAACTAGTAGTTTAATAACAACTGTGTTTGGAGTAGGGGTTTTCTGTTCAAGTTTTCATCCGCCATTTGCACATTTAGATCAGCACGTTCTTGAGACAATATAAACTAGAGCTTGCTTTGAACATGGGCCCTCCTTTGCCAATAGGCACTTTATCCATCTAGACATGTACATGACAAATTGATTATGTTGGAAAGCTTGCATTAAAAGATCCTGTTTTCTTTCCTGTCTGGATTTAGAACAGCATGTCCTTGGGATACTATCAAATTAGCCAGAGCTTGGATCTCATTCGTTTAGGGACATGTTTATCTTTTTACGTTAAAGTACAAGGAGGCCTTCCATCGCCACCTGACGGAAGGAACGAAGTAAACACCGGACTAGACTTTTACTTGCACTTTGTAAATAAGCACCTGCGCACCCTGTGTATGCACACACACACACACACACACAGTATCTGCAAGAATCTTCAGGACTGAAGGAGGCAGATTAACCCGAAGGAGAAGAAGAAGAAGAAGGTGTTGGTAGAACAGTTTTAAAACAAACTCAAAATACAGTTTAGATATAACAAGTAGTTAAATAACAAGTGGTTTTGGAGTTGGAGGTATTTTGTTCAAGTTTTCATCCGCCACTTGCCCATTTAGATCTGCACGTTCTTGAGGCGATATCAGATTTGCTAGAGCTTGGTTTGAAATAGAGGCTCCTAGATTATTTTTGGGACTTAGTTAGTATAACTTTGATGTTGAAGGTGTCGGTAGAAGCGTTAAACAAACTTAAAATGGAGTTTAAATATAACTATTAGTTAAATAAAAAGTGGTTTTGGAGTTGGAGGTTTTTTGTTCAATTTTTCATCCGCCATTTGCACATTTAGATCTGCACGTTCTTGAGGCGACATCAGATTTGCAAGAATAAGGATTGAGCTATTGGGGTCCACTTATCCAGGATAGTTAATTCGTCTAGACTTTAACGTTTGGGGTGTTAGTTGAAATGGTATACAGACTGTTAACATGCACTTTAGATTGTAGTTTACAATCTATGTTCAGAAGCTGTGTTTAAAGGGACTTAGTAACATTGTCCAAATCCTCAAAATCCAATTGGAATTCTAGCGGTTCTCTCATACCTTGTTGTGTTCGTATTAACAAAAAAGGTTTTGGTTTTTCGAATTTCCCTTTCGTTAAAAAGATATTTACGATTGAAGATGTTAGATTATCCACTGGATTATCAAAACCGTGTACAAAGTCAGTGCATTGAGTTAGTGAACATCACTTTGCATTTTTGCTCATTACTCCGCCATATAACGTCCATTTAACTTGAAATTTTCACACAATACCCAGTGGACCTACCAGATAACAATATACATGGAATCAACCATTCATCACTTTTTGCACATGTCAACAAAGTTACTAGATCCCTTTAAGGTTTTTTGTCTACTTTCAGATACATCCTCTAAACGATATCAAATTTGCTAGAGCTTGGATTGAAATAGAGGCTCCTAGATTCCGCTGGGGATGTGATTTGTTTCATTGCAAAGTCAAAGGTGTTGGTTGAATTGCTGTACAGACTGTTTACATGCAGTTCAGATTGCAGTTTAAAATCGATCCTTAGAAGCTGTGTTTAAGGTTTTGTCTACTTTCAGACGAGCACATCCTCGAAACGATATCAAATTCGCTAGAGATTGGAAATAGGGGCTCCCAACTTCCTTTATGGACTTTGTTTGTTTTTCTTGAAAGTAAAAGGTGTGATTTGAAATGGTGTACAAGCTTTTAACATAAAGTTCAGGGTCCAGTTGCAGAAAGACTTGTGCAATTGACTAAACAGTTGCAATTAATTGCAAGTTGGAAAATGTGCACATTTGAACCAATCAGATGTGCACAGTTAATCACATGATCGGACTTGCAATTAATCACAAATTTGCAATCAATCGCATCTCTTTCTGCAATGGGGCCTAGATATGGTAGTTTGAAATCTCAAGTTCAGAAGCTGTGTTTAAGATTTTATCTGCAGGGTAAACTTTTAGACGAGCACGTCCTTGAGAAGATATCAAATTAACTAGAGCTTGCTTTGAAATGGGGTCTCCCCTGCAACCTTGTTAGACTTAGTTTGTTAACCTGGTGGGGCCTGATATATGGGTATAGAATGGAACAGGTTAACCCATTGCCTACATGATGGGTATTGCAAAATCTTGTAGGGAACAGGTATTACCCATTGCCTACAGGAACCTAGTGGGGCCTGTATTAACTCTATTGGCATTTTGATTGTAGGGAACCTACATGCATTTATATATTAGTTGGGATGTAAAATTGTTAAGTTTCCGTCGAATATTACATCAAAATCACATATGATTATTTTTAGTCTACAGAAAGCTTTTATCAGAATTTGAAACTCATATTATTACTCTGCAAAGTTAATGTAAATATATTTTCAGTATAGCAAGCTTAACCCCTTGACTGCGGGAAGCGGGTAGGTTGTGACGTTGTGTACAAATTATATGGTGATTTCAGAAACTTAAAGGGCACAGGTTAAAAGAAACAAAATCAGTGCAGAACTGCCTTTAAAAATGGGAAGGTGTATTGATTGATTTTCTATTTGATAAACAAAAAATTAGTGAAGAAAAATCTAAAAAGTTTTTCCAAGAATACCTGTTAGCATCCTGTGTGATAAGCACTTGAGCAAGGCGCCAACATAGAGTGCCCAATTACCGATTGAAGGTCAGCATCTTCACTCTTAACCCATCAAGGACAAGAGCTATTTCAAGGCAAAATTGAACATTATTTCCCACTACAAATCGGCAACTGCTGATTTTTTTTCTACTTTGTAATGAGACACAAAAATAGGTGGAAACTATAATGTTGAAAAAGAAATAACCGGTTGTCTCGTGATGGAGAAGCTTTTTACTTCTATTAACTGTAATGTTATTACAATTTAAGGTAAATATCCATTGGTTTGCCATGAAGTTGCAAACTAAATGGCTCATATGGAAAGATTGAAGTCTGATCTGTACATGTCTATACTACTAAAACATGAGACTGTTTGTTTGTTTGTCTTTCCGGCTATAGAGTGGTGAAGTGTGATGTCATAAATGATGTCATAAACGTTTTTTTTTGAATTTTCAAATTTGGACTTCATTTTCAGAAAGAGCATAACAAATAATGTCCAAATACCGAAAATCAAAGGAATAGGTTACGTATTGGCCGAGATATGCCCATCCGAATGATTTTTTTGGTCAATGGGCAATCAGTGTTATAGTGCACTGGTTCCTAAATTTAGGAACCAGTGCATTATAACACTGATTGCCCATTGAAGTAAAATTCATTCGGATGGGCATATCTCGGCCAATACGTAACCTATTCCTTTGATTTTCGGTTTTTGGACATTATTTGTTATGCTCTTTCTGAAAATGAAGTCCAAATTTGAAAATTCTAAAAAAGTGTTTTTATGACGTCATGGCTTCTGTACTCAATACTACTAAAACAGGAAACTGTTTGTTTGTTTGTTAGTTTGTTTGTCTGTCCGGCTATGCAAATCGCCATGCCTTGAGGTATGACCCTCATCTTTCAGGTGATGATTGCTACTACCTTTAATGAGTTAATGGCTAAAGGGTATCAAATTACATCAAACAGAACTTGTTCGTCTATGATTTGTCCCCCCTGAAGACGCGGTCACATATCACCGGATAGTGTTAACTAGAGCTGAGTCAAACCGGATATTTTGCATTTCGAATATGAGTCGTGTAAAAACGTTCGGATATCGAAAAATCAATTTTTTTTTTTTTTTTTTTTTTTTGTTGTTGTTGATATTTAAAAAAAATTTTTTACATTTTTAATTTTTTTTTGTTAAATCACATATAAATATTCTGTCCGTTTTTTCAATTAGAATCGGCAGGACAGTTCGATGTTAGTGTACAAACTGCTGTCAAGATGAAAGACTTTGATATCTCATCATAGATTCTGCTAAATTTGACACTCACTATAACACTTGTATATTAATCTGCTTAGTACCTTTGGTTTATTATTTGTTTAGTTTTTTTGTAATTTATGCAAAATACCTTAACTTTTAACTTTAGCAATAGATAAGCAGGGTTCAATGTGCCATTTTCTAATCGAATCTATCGAATGGGGAACAAAAAAAAAATAAAAAAAATAAAAAAATAAATAATAATAATTCTTTTTTTTCTTCGGATATTCGTATCCGAAAATTTGTATTCGGTATCCGACCTTCACGGTCGGATATCGGATATCCGACCGTTTGGACTCAGCTCTAGTGTTAACGCATGCCTGACTAATAGACAATTTGTGAAATCGAATCATTCAGTGGTGAAAGTCGTCTCCATTGCTTCATGCACAAATAATTCCACCTGATAGAACAGCGTACATCATCTGACAAGGAGCAGACAAGAAATGCATATGGATTGAACATTTTTCTCTCCGTTTACGCTATCTGGTGATATGTGACCGGGCCCTAAATAGTCTTCTTAACTATCTATCGCAAGTTTAGTATAGTTTACATGAATAGCTTAATCCTCTCATTCGTCTAATCGTGAAGTTGTGAACAGGTCAGAGGTCAAGTCCCTGTACAATTCGTGGGATCGACTCTAGCTGTAAGATATTCGCCGATGGCGGCGCTATATTACTTTGGTTGTGCTGCTTACTTCCGGTACAGGCGCGCGTGAATAGCTTTCCTATTGAAATCAGCCAAAATCACGATGTGCCATTTTTAAGAATGGTTCTAAAGTGATACAAATATTAATTTAAATCACAGTTTAGATAAAAGTATTTTTGTTATGGGATGCCGTTGCGGATGAAATGATCAAAACTTGATGAATTCTTCGTGTGTAGCTGTAGGATTTCGGCGTGCGTGCATAGAAAATGCACGCAGTGTAACAGACCGGAAGTAGGTAGCACAACTGGAAGCCGGACCCGCTGAACCAACAGCGCGCGTCAACCAATCAGAAACGAGCATTTCATTAATTTCATTCAACGCCCTCTAGCGGCCAAATAATATCTATTGTCGATCCCTCAAATTCTTTCCATACTTGTTATCCAATGAAGATGTGAACATGGTGGAGAATAACCAAGCAACCAAACTAGACAATTCATCAAATTGAACTTGCCCGACATAGATTGTGTACTACTTGCCCGACATAGATTGTGTACTACTTGCCCGACATAGATTGTGTACTACTTGCCCGACATAGATTGTGTACTACTTGCCCGACATAGATTGTGTACTACTTGCCCGACATAGATTGTGTACTACTTGCCCGACATAGATTGTGTACTACTTGCCCGACATAGATTGTGTACTACTTGCCCGACATAGATTGTGTACTACTTGCCCGACATAGATTGTGTACTACTTGCCCCGGGCAAGCGGACAAGTGCTGGGGTCAAGCCCTGCTGTACACCTTGTCAGGGGTTTGTACTTTTAGTGAACAAAATGAAGACTTAGTATGAAAGTTCATCTGTATCAATTGGTAATTCTTAAGATATCCATTTTAAACTTTTGATCAAAATACAAATATTTACCTCCAAAATGTTTGGCTGTCATCTACAGCCTACGTCAGCATTGTGACTAAGGCTGTAGTAAGTCGGTTATTTGGAAAACCGGTTAACCGACGGCAAAAACCTTCTTTTTTTTTTTCTCGGATATACCATCCGATATCTGTCCGTTTTTTTCAATTGGAATCAGCAGGGCAGTGCCATGTTAGTCTACAAACCCCTGTCAAGATGAAAGCCTTCGGATATCTCATCACAAATGATTCTTCTAAATTTGGCTCTACCAGGTCTAATCTATTCATTAATCCTCTTACCATTTGTTTATTTGTTTTGTTTATTTGTGATACATGTAAAATACCTTTACATTAGCAATATATTGACAGGGTTCAATGTGCCATTTTCTGACCGAATCTATAGAATGGGGATGGGAAATTTCGGCTAACCGAAACCGTGAAAATGAAAACGTTTTTGCCGATGCCGGTCGGTTAACCGTCGTGTAACCGTTTCACTACAGCCTTAATTGTGACTTATTTATTTATCAAATATTTCAATTTATTCATGGTATTTATTTTGAACTTGTATGGCAGAAAACTAGTTGAGTTGCACGTGCTAAGAACTTAGAAGGTTATTATGATAAAATCCAATGATGTTTATCACAATCTTTGTTGAGAGTTTGTGTACTTATTTAGTAGAAGAATGATTATAAATATATGTGCGACGGCCATAACAATCAACATTCAAAGTAACCTTTTCATTCTAGATATTATGATTATCATTACGATCATACATGTCAAGCAATGTTAACGCAGCAAATTGGTTAAGTTGCTACAATGATCTATTTCATATGAACAATCAACATTTGGATTAAATTTTTCAAACTCTAGATATTGTAATTATGACGGAGATCATACATATTGCATCATGTTGCAAAGGGAATGGGTTAATTTGCCTCAATTATTCATTCCACCTTCCCACCCACACACAGATCACCTTCAGTCTAATTACTTCCGCCAGGAGGTTATGTTTTCGCTCTCACTGTCTCGTCGCTGTCTCGCTTATGTTTCTCTTTGTGTGTTCGTGATCGCGTGTGTTCGCCTGCTGTGCGCATGCTCCAACTATAGTGGCCTGGTTATGCACTGTACATGTGTACTGTATCAATCACCATGCGATATGCATGCAGTTGAATTATGTGGCTGTGGTCTGTGCAGTGCAGTTCGAGAGTAGAAAATTACCGTCAGAATCGCCTTGAAAATGTCATAAAAAGACAGTATTAAATGAAAGCGCACCTATACAAGGTAAGCTTGGGCTATTTTGTACTGAAATATGACGCTTTGGTGTCCATTTGTTTCCCCAAAATGTGATTTTTTGATCATTTTCTTTTCGGCTTTCTCAGTTCATTCGCGCATGGCGGCGGAGGTAATCCGTGAGTGCAGCTACATGTATTTCTAGTTCTCATTAGATTGATGAGGCTGCTGAGAAAGATATAATTCTCACACCTTTCACAGCGAATGGGTTAAAATATGGCAAAATTATATGTGTACTTTTACAATACTGGAGAGTGAAAGTGTGACATCAGACTGAAAAATATAAATTCCTTTAAAGGGACTTAGTAACATTGTCCAAATCCTCAAAATAAAATTGTAATTCTAGCGGTTCCTTTATACCTTGTTGTATTCGTATTAACAATAAAATCATGGGACAGCTTTCGGTTTTTCAAATTTCCCTTTCATTACAAAGATATGTATGATTGAAGTATTTAGATAAGAAAATCTCCGGGCGAGATTTTCATCCCTGTACAAAGTGAATGCAGTGAGTTGGTGAATATCACCCAATATCACTTTGCATTTTCGCTCATTACTTGGCCATACATTGTCCATTTGACCTGAAATTTTGACACAATACCCTGAGGACATATGAGATAACAACAGTATACATTGCATCAACCATTCATCTGTTTTTGCACATCTCAACAAAGTTACTAGATCCCTTTAAAAATGCTCTGAACACAATAAGTAATCAATAAACATTTATGAGAGCTCCATAATGACCAGAGGAGACAGTTCAAGCAGTCTTCTACGATATGAACATAATTTTAAAAATTTCTTCAGTATGGGTTTCTATTGGCATTTTAAGAATTATGCTTGGTGTCCACCATAACAAACGTTCCATGAGTTAGAGAATTAGCTTTAAATCTTTAGGCAAAAGTTTAATATCTCTAATTGTTTAGTTTCTGGTTACATATAATTATATCCTGCCAGTTAAACATGGCTGTGTCCATTTCTTCGCAGATTTCTCCTACCTCTCAAAATGCATGGAACATTTGTTACACAGTGTCCAAAAGTGGACACCAAAGTGAAATTGGCTGCCACATTTTGAAAATCTATTTTTGAATTGATTTTATTCATGTGTTCTATAGACCTTTGTGCTATAGATTTCTGTATATGAGTATTTGATTGTAGATGATAAAATTAACAGAACTAGGACCCCTAGTTTTGGTGTCCTCAAATTGACAATTTTTACCATAAAAAGCCTTGTGACATAAAAACGACTTTGACTTATGACCTACTTTTATCTGTACTATCTCTAGAACGAGAGACAAGGATCCCTTAAAAAAAATTACACATTTGAACTTAGAATATTGGAAATATGACATTTTCAAAATTATGTTGGAAAATCTCTCCACTATCATAAAAACACACATATGCAAAATACACATTACTTAACTCTTAGTCTCGTATCACAGTTAATTATGACTGAGATAATTGATGTCACTCAATGTTTGCACATGGGATGGGTTAAGAACTCACTCCAGCAATGTGAAGTTATGATGAGAATATGAATAATCATCATTTACATTAATTTTCATTTATATCATTCATGTTGAATCATGTTTTCACATTGGATTGGTTATCCCCACCCACAGCTCACCTCCAGTCTAAGGTCGCATTAGATTGACGAGGCTGCCGAGAAAAAGTAATTCTCTAACACCTTTCACACCGATGCTTACATGTGAACCGTTTAAGGATTACTTTGAACAATCTTTCTCTTACTTGTTATCTTTTAACCCGTTGAGGACGAATTGATTTTGGTATAACACACATTCTCCATAGACTCAAGCCCGAAATATTTCGGGACCAGTCCTCAACGGGTTAAAGGGGTAGTTTAGTTTTGGTAGAGAGGGCGCTGCACATCACAATTTTTTTGTGAGGTAATGAAAAACTGAATGTCGAATTTGAGAGAACATGCAATTTTAATGGCAGAATAAACTTTATTTGGTCAAAATCGACCCAGAAACGGCTGAAATATCAATAAATATATCTGATCTTATAATTATTTGGGGCCCAAATAATTAGATGATTTAAAAATTTTTTTTTTTAAATGCTTGCACTTTTTCAAAAATTTTAAAAAGCGTTTTTTAATAGTTGTTGATGATCTCGCTATTTAATCATTATATCAATAAAACATCACATGCATAATTTTGTATGAAAAAGGGTTGAAACCAATGCCTTTTAAAAAAGCGCCCTCTTGTGTTTGAATGGCTCTTTTTGAATGATAACAGGCTTTTTACTTAGTCGTTAATTTTGTATACCTTTCGAGCATGGTGGAGTTATAACTATTAGTTTATAATGTTACTGTGCAGGTTTTAGCTACTTAAGTTCAGCCTTACCAAAACTAAACTTCCCCTTTAAGGCATATCCCATCAAATTTTGGAATCACCTTCAGACATACATGTAGTTCTCATTAATTTTGTGAATTGTCACACATTTTGAAGTGGAGTAAAAAAAAAAACCTGGTGCACGCCAGAAATGATGTAAAATGACTGATTGTTCAAATATCAGTCAAATTTCAACAGAAATGCAAGGTGGACAATTTTATGAAATGTTTAGAAAAAGTCTCTTTATCTGAAAAGGGTCCATTTATCTCTGGTGAGATCTCGCATAATTAACAGCTGAGTTCTGACCTTGTCTTGGCCTGTTTTTCCATTCGCGATCTTCAAAATAACTTGGAGCAGAAATTAAAAGTCAAATAAAAGTAAGACAGCCATTGAACCGTTTTAGTGATTTAATCTAATTCCAAGTATGCAAAAGTCACATATGTGACCTCACACCACAACACGACCAATAAGTCAGAACAAATTATTGCGCTGATTTTTTAGATGATACCATTAAAATGGTACCGTATATTATTTGTCATATTCAGAGTAAATTAACACTCTCAAATTGAGCACCAAATATTTGGAACAAGGCTGAAGCAGTTTTGAAGTAAGGGAGAATATATGGGCGGCTTCAAGGATCGTGTTCATTCACGTGCTGTAATTTGATTATTTTTATTCCATGGAAATTCATATTTAAAGGGATAGTTGAGTTCTGGTAAGGAGAGTACAGTTTTGGTGAAACTGAATTTTAGTAACCAAAACCTGCATCATTACATTACAAACTAATAGTTATAACTAGAAAGGAACACAAAATTACAAATGACGTAGTAAAGGTCATGTTATCATTAAAAAAGAGCCGTTAAAACGTAAGAAGGCGCTCTCTAAACACTCATCGGTTTCAACCATTTTGAATAAAATATTGTGCGTGTGATGCTTTGTTGAAATATTGATTAGATAGAGAAATAACCAACAACTATTTAAATACCTATTTTGTAACTTTTTGAAAAGAGGAAGCATTTTTTTGAATTTTTAACGGCTGGTTCAAAATTCTCTAATAAACCTGGGGCCCCAGGTTTATTACAAATTGTTATATTTATGGATATTTCAGCCGTCTCTGAACCGATTTTGATCAAACAAAGATGATTTTATTATTTAAATATTATGCTCTTTCAAATTTTACACTCAGTTTTTCATTACCTCACAAAAAAATAAGTAGTCTAGCGCCCTTTCTACCAAAACTCAATTCCCTTTAAACATGATTTCTTTCGCTCCAAATGTGACAGATGTACAATGTAGGTTAGATAGTAACCTTCATTCAGGAAATACCCAAATCCTCAATCTTATATTTTAAACAAAATTCAACTATTCCAGTTACAAACAGAAAAATTACCTAGCATAATTCTTGATGGACAAATAACATTGCGCTATCTTCAAATTTGGAACAGAACTACATTTGAGACAGTTTCGTAACCCTTTTAACCCCTTGACTATGGGAACCGGGTGGGTTGTGTACAAATTCTACGGAGATTTCTGAATCTCGAAGGGAACGGGTTGATAGTGATTTTATATATTTTGTGGCGGGATAAAGGCAAAGATGTGTCCCTAGCTGAATCAAGCGTAGTCATCAGTTGTTAAGGTAAGGTCTTCAAATGTACAGCAGATATCAACTAGAGACAGTTTCTGAACCATTTAACAGATTTAGTTTATTTTGTATTATGAAGGTGTAAAAAAGGCACACCTTCGTCCCTAGCTAGACTGTAGCATAATTGGCGGTTGACAAATGGCCATGCCGCCGCCTGTTTTTTAATTGTGATGAACAGCGGACAAGGCAAAGCGATACCCTTTTCCCTTTCACCTCCAGTTTTAGCCTCAATCCTCGTATTTTTAAACAAAAATTGAGACAGTTACTGTTTTGTTTTGGCAATTAAGTCCCTTTTCTAAGTGTGAAAAAGCCACATATTTGTCCCTAGCTAGACAGGGGCATAATTGTCGGATGATATATGGCCATGCCGCGTCCTGTTTTCTAATTGTGATGAACAGCGGACGAGGCAAAGCGATACCTGTTTCCCTTTCCCCCTAAGTTCTAGTCGCGATCCTCGTTTTTTAAAACAAAAATTGAGACAGTTACTGTTCCGTAAATTGGCAATTAATTGTCCCTTTTCTAGGACTGTGTGAAAAAGGAACACCTTCATTTCTAGCTAGACCATGGCATAATTGGCGTTTGATAAATGGCCATGCTGCGGCCTGTTTTCTAATTGTGATGAACAGCGGACTGCAGGTTAGGAAATATACGAGGGCTGAGGGCGTTTTTGGCCCCTAATTTTCAAAATAGCCCCTTGAATTACCATAGGGTATTATGTAAACTAGTTTGTGATATCCATCAGATTTATAAAAAGTAGCCCCCTAAAATAGAATAAATTAATTCCTGCATTGGCAGACTGAGGCAAGGCGATAGCCTTTTCCCCTTTCCCCTCCAGAGTGAGTGGAGAGATTAATAGTGTAGTTAGATTAATCCAGCTCTAGTGGCTAATTGATTATAAATTGCATCTTAAAGGGAATGAGTAGCTTTGGCTGAATTGTCGTCGATCAGTTCAAGGGGCAGGAGGCACATGCCACTGAATAATTTTTGCAAAGGCAATATAACAAATACAATTCTCTCTCTGTTTTGTTTGTTTTAGGGATATATGATTTGATGAATGGGTTGCAGATATCATTATAGGCGGGTGTTTATGAGAAACATTTCCATGACCTGACTCTGTAATAGGATGGTGGCATTGATATGTATGGATCTTGACCCATGGTTGTTGTTGTTGTCTCTCTTTGTTTGTTTGTTGCTTGAGTGGTATATGATTTGATGAATAGTTTGTAGATGCCATTATGGACAACCGTTTATGAGGAATATTACATGAATCTTTGTGTTTTATACTAGATTCCACATTTGAGAGAAAATTGAATCATTGTTATCAATCAAAGCGCATGACCTGATTGTGTAACTGATTTACATGGTTTTTGAACCATTGTTGTTGTTGTTGTTGTTTGTTTGTTGTTTGAGTGATATATGGTTTGATGAATAGTTTGCAGATGCCATTATAGAGAAGTGTTTATGAGAAATCTGTCCATGCATCTTTATGTGTGTGATAAAGTCTTCATTTGAGAGCACATCTCATCATTGTTATTAAATTGTGTGTTTACAGCGCCTGACCTGATTCTGTAATTTGATGACCAGTGGAATTGATATCTTGACCTATTGTTGTTGTAGTTGTTTTGAGTGATACATGTATGGTTTGATGAATAGTTTGCAGATGCCATTATAGAGAAGTGTTTATGAGAAATTTGTCCATGCATCTTTATGTGTTTATATAAATTCTTCATTTGAGAGCACACCTCATCATTGTTATTAAATTGTGTGTATGATACAGCGTTTGACCGTATTCTGTAATTTGATGACCAGTGGAATTGATATCTTGACCTATTGTTGTTGTATTTTTCTCTCTTTGTTTGTTGTTTTTGCCCAGGATATCTGATTTAATAAATAGGTTGCAGATGCCAATCTTTATGAATCTTAAATTGTTTTATAAATTCGTTATAATAATAATAATGATACCGTAATCATATGAACGTTTATATAGCGCAGCTACTATAAATATGTACAATATATTATTCATTTGAGAGCACATCTCATCATTGTTATTGAATTGTGTGTTTACTGCGCTTTATAATTGACCTGATTCTGTAATTTGATGACCAGTGGAATTGATATCTTGACCTATAGTTGTTGTTGAAGTTGTTTTGAGTGATATACATGTATGAATAGGTTGCAGATCAGCTATTATAGAGAAGTGTTTATGAGAAATAAGCCATGAATCTGGAATAATCTAGGAATAATGCCCACTGGGTATTTGTGGAAATTTCAAGTTAAATTCTGTGGAATTGATATCTTGACCTATTATTGTTGTACTTGTTTTGAGTGATATACATGTATGGTTTGATGAATAGGTTGTATATGCTATTATAGAGAACTGTTTATGAGGAATGTGCCATGAATCTGCTGGTGTTTTATCAATTATTCATATTGTGAAGCACTTGCCTCATCCATGTCTACACTGTAACGTAATATCAGGAATCAATGTACGTACTGGTGGAATTGATCTACCATTTTTTGAGAGATTCATTTTTCACCAGGGGAGGGGAATATGCTATGGGGGTTCTCCTAACGATCCTAACGTTGAGAAAATCGCTTAGGTCGACTTTTCATCGGTCTCAGCCATTTAAACCATTGCTATCGAGCAACGACACCCCCCTATTCCCCCCTCCCCCCCCTACATGACTCAACCAGTGGTCTCGGTCTAGTCCATGTTCGGCCTCGGTCCCGTTTTTGTAAATTACACCCCCACCCCCACCACCCCCCCCCCCCCCCCCCCTCCCCTTGGAAAATCCTTGCTACATGCCTGCCCAGTTATTTCCAAGATTAAGAGTGAGGCCTTGAGACAAGGCTAAGATGGGTGACACCTGATATGTCAGACGGCACGGGGAAATACTTGGTCTTCGACTTTGATTTTCTTGTTTTGCTGAATAATTGATACACTTCTCTAAAGACATTTATTCAGCACCAAGGGCCCCAGCTGTTCCCTACTGTGTTTTACAATGGCCATATAGTTAACCCGTTCCCTTCAAGATTCTGGAATCTCCATAGACTTTGTACACAACCCACTCGGTTCCCGTAGTCAAGGGGTTAATACGTGGCCCGGCCAAATTCAGAAAAGTCCACTTTTTTTTATCGGTCTTGGGCAACGATCTGTCTTGTTGATGACTCCCCCCCCCCCCCCCCCCCATCCCCATTTTGTTTTTTGTATGTTGCTGAATAATTGATACACTTCTTTAAAGAGATTTATTCAGCACCAAGGGCGAGATTCCAGCTCAAATGTTTCTATTAGCTATTCATGATACACTGTCAACATTAAAGGGAAAAGTAGGGGGAAAAATTGCCCTCAGTCCCCTACCCTGCACTCAAAGTGTTAGTTGGTAGTTTTTATTTCGGGGCTTTGAATATAAAAATCCAAAAGCTTCCAGGGGCTGTGCATATTGGACCCCATCCCAAGGGAAAGTTGGAGCACCCCCCCCCCCCCCCCCCCATTATCTTGGAGCATTCCCTGCTATACCACTGTTGATTAGAGTGGACCATGGCATTTAGAGGGTTAAATGGAAATCAATTTTCAGAGTTCTAGCTTGATATGCAGCCCTTGAAACTACAATCTGATTTTCACCCCCTAGAGCGGATATAGGTCATGACATTTCTGGTATAAATTGGATTATTATATCCAAAGTGATAAATAGGATTATATTTTATCCTCTTCGCTGAGGGACGGAGTGTTTTCCATATATCCTTTCCTGTGTAGGAAGCACATTAAAGGGAGCTAGAAACATTGTCCCAATCCTCAAAATCCAGTTGGAATTCTAGCCGTTCCCTCATAACTTGTTGTATTCGTATTAACAATAGAAGCATGAGACAGGTTTTGTTTTTTTCTTCAAATTTCCCTTTTCGTTAAAAAGATATTTACGATTGAAGTGTTCAGATGTTAAACTATCCACTGGATAGTCACAATCTTGTACAGAGTCAATGCAATGAGTTAGTGAATATCACTTTGCCTATGGGAACTTGTTATCTAGTGAAGATGTGGACATGGTAGAGGAACAGTCTTGTATTTATCCAGTGTCTAGTATTTACACCATAACTGACTTTGTTGCGAATGGGAAAGTGGGAGGTGTGTCTTTGGGTTGTACATGTATTTAAGCAGTTTACAAATAAAATTCTTTGATCATGTGTTTCTCGGAACAAGATTTTCTTGATCCCACGGTAATGACACTTTATGTAGTGACCGATGGTGTTTACAAAGTGTAGTAAGGCAGGAATGGATTCCTTGAAATGCTTGATACGCTTGCTTGCCATGCTTGCAGGCAGCTCGGCTACAAGCCAGGGTAATAATATACTGTACAGTATTAGAATAGAATGTCTAGATCGGCTCATTCATATGTGAACGCGCCCCCCCCCCCCCCCCCCCCCCCCCCCAGCCATGTTCAGGTTTGTGTTACAGACCAGTACAGGCATGGATTGTAGTACAGGGTTAGATACAGTTCAAGAGATGGGCACATGCATGCATGTACATGGACTCATTCGAATGTGATATTAGAGTTCACAAAATTAGAACAGTGCAGTACAGTACAGCAGGTTTGGGGTATCATGATTAAAATGGCTCATATTACACGCCAGACGATCATTTTACATGTACAGATACAGGGTTCACATACAAATAGATAGATCCAATGCGCAGTGAACCTAAACATGTGTACTTTATCCAATTGATTGCATAGGCTTGTGTACATCAGTGAGCATTGTGTGCGCAAGGTATCCTTTAAATTGTTTTAACCCATTAGAGACACATTATGTGTTTCCATTGGATGGTCTCTATCTATAGGCAGGTCTGATTGTATAATTCATGTCTTTGTAAGAATACATTGTATGTTCATGATTAAAATGGCTTGTATACAGGCCAGATGATCATTTTACACTCAGCTGCTGGGGTTCTCATACAAGTGGATAGATGCAATGCGCAGTGTTCCACAACGTGTGTACTTTATCCATGTGATTACAATGGCTTGTGTGCACAATGTATCTTTTTAATTGTTTTAATTAGAGACACATTATGTGTTTCCATTGGATGGTCTCTATCTATAGGCAGGTTTGATTGTAATTCATGTCTTTGTAAGAATACATTGTATGTTCATGATTGAAATGGCTCATATTACATGTACATGCCAGCCGATCATTTTACACACAGATACAGTGGTTCTCATACAAGTGGATAGATGCAATGGGCAGTCAACCCCAACATGTGTACTTTATCCATGTGATTGCACAGGCTAAGTACATCAGTGAGCATTGTGTGCGCAAGGTATCCTTTAAATTGTTTTAATCCATTAGAGACACATTTTGTGTTTCCATTGGATGCTCTTTATCTATAGGCAGGTTTGATTGTATAATTCATGTCTTTGTAAGAATACATTGTATGTTCATGATTAAAACGGCTTGTATTACACGCCAGCCGATCGTTTTACACACAGATGCAGGGGTTCACGTACAAATAGATAGATGCTATGCGCAGTCAACCACAACGTGTGTAATTTATACATGTGATTACACAAGCTTGTGTACATCAGTGAGCATTGTGTGCGCAAGGTATCTTTTAAAGAGATCAAGTAACATTGTAAAAATCCTCAAAACTGCACAGCTGCGGGGCTCACATACACGTACAAGTGGATAGATGCAATGTGCATTGAACCCCAACGTGTGTACTTTATCCATTTGATTGCACAGGCTGGAGTACATCAGTGAGAGTTGTTTGCTCAATGTATCTTTTTCAATTTTGTTAAAGGGATCTAGTAACTTTGTTGATAGGTGCAAAAAGTGATGAATGGTTGATGCAATGTACATTGTTGTTATCTCATATGTCCACAGGGTATTGTGTGAAAATTTCAAGTCAAATGGACATTGCATGGCCAAGTAATGAGCGAAAATGCAAAGTGATATTCAGTAACTCACTGCACTCACTTTGTACACGGAAGAAAAACTCGCCCGGAGTTTTTCTTATCTGAATACTTCAATCATACATATCTTTGTAACGAAAGGGAAATTTGAAAAACCAAAACCTGTCCCATGATTTTATTCTTAATACGAATACAACAAGGTATAAGGGAACCCCTAGAATTAAAATTTTATTTTGAGGATTTGGACAATGTTACTTAGTCCCTTTAAACCTATCTACTCTTTCTTTTCCAGTATCTGAATTAATTGCAATTCAGCCTGCCACAAATGGATTAAATTTTATGACTCATTGCAAGTTGATTCCAACATGTATTGTACAGAAGCATACACAAAAGCTTTTATATATATATATACAAATGTAATATATATCGCTTAAAGGGACTTATTGTCCAAATCCTCAAAACTTACTTGGAACTCTAGTGATTCTTTCATACCATATCATATTCATATTAACAATAAAAGCAAGGGACAGGTTTTGTTTTTTTCAAATTTCCATTTCATTCATAAGATATTTACGATTGAAGGGTGTCTGTATGAAATTGTCTACGGGATAATTTCAGCCATGTATATAAAAAGTAAGTGCAATGAGTAAGTGAACATCACTTTGCTTTTTTGCTCATATCCCAGCCCCAAACATCCAAATAATGTGAACTTTTCACGTATTACTTTGTGGACATATCAGATCACACCAATATACATTTGTATTAATCACTCATCACTTTTTGCATTTGTCATCAAAGTTACTAGATCCCTTTAATGTACACAATCATGAGCAATCAAAATGGAACACATTTGGTTTCATAATTTGGGACAAAGAAGATTAATTACTGACTGAAAGCTGATCCCACATTGAAACGCACATGCTATGTGCAAATAATAATATACATGTATGTATATTCCCACAGATATTATCATGTGTACATAACAAATATCGCATTTTTTTTCTTCCCAAAGTCAAAATCGTAGTTTAAAATCAGCATCATCAGACTGTATCCAGCAAGCTTTGTAGGTACTAAAATACTGGTGCATAGGGTACAATGAAATTCAATTGACTGGCACACACACACATGCTATGTGCAAATAAGGATGTAATATTCCCACAGATTTGTGTACATTTTGTTTTCCAAGGTCATGGCAAAAACATGCAAGATTAAAATCCCTTCGTCAATTATAGCTAATAATATTCCAGCAAGCTTTTGAGGTTTACAGGTATTAAGATACTGGGCCCATATTCATGAAAGCCTGCTAGCTTAGTTCCTTGCTAAGTCTATTTTGGATGACGTGGCTAAAAGAATTAAACACAGGATCTTTTAGTTGCTAACTAAGTTTAAACTAGAGGGTACCTAAGACTCACCCAGTTGACCCTAGTTGGGGACTAGGAATATGGTATGTTGCTCAATAAATATCACATTTAAAATACACTTAGCAGGGAACTAAGCTAGTGGGTTTCATGAATATGGGGCCTGGTGCATAAGGTACAATGAATCTTGCGTGACACACACACATGCGCAAATAAGGATATCATATTCCCACAGATATATTGTGTACACACAAATATGACATGTTGTTTTCCAAGGTCATGGCAGTTTATAGTCAGCATCATAGTTAATTATATTCCAGCAAGCTTTTTAAGATATACTAAAATATTGGTACATGTGGAAAAATGAAATTCATGTAAACTCACACACACACACATGTGCGCAAATATTGTGCACAATATTTCTTTCTTCACATTTTTACCATGTCATGGCAAAAACATAAGTTGGTTTAAAACCAGCATCATGAAAATAAAGTTTATATATATTTATACAAGATATGTGACCTTACAGTAATGAATAGAAATTG
Source organism: Echinarachnius parma (assembly GCA_037951105.1). NCBI lineage: Eukaryota > Metazoa > Echinodermata > Echinoidea > Clypeasteroida > Echinarachniidae > Echinarachnius > Echinarachnius parma. Next base: position 84,251 of record JBAMJV010000516.1, on the reverse strand, counting down.
CTTATATGTTAATAAAAATATTGCTTTATCTATTATGTATTTAACAAAATACAATTGACTAGTTTAAGCAATGCTAAATTCTGTATTACTTATATACAAGATATGACGATGTTTTGCCATATTTGTATGATTCTACCAGTAATGAGTTTTACATCAGTTGTCTACTACTGTTACATGTAACCCATCAAGGTCAATTTGTGGTTTGGTAGTCCTATATTTGAGCAAGAATAGAGCAAGTCATATTAAAGGGATCTACTAACTTTGTGTTCACTTCTGCAAAGTGATAAATGATTAATAAAATGTGTATCAATTGGTGTGATCTGATATGTCCACAAAGTAATGTGTGAAAATTTCACGTTAATTGAATGTTTTTTAGCCAAGAAATTAGCAAAACTTCAAAAGTGATATTCACTAACTCAATGCACTTACTTTGTACACGGCTTAAATTATCCCGTAGACAGTTTAACATCTGAACACTTCAATCGTAAATATCTTTTGAACCAATTGGAAATTTTAAAAACCAAAACCTGTCCCGTGCTTTTATTGTTAATATGAATATGACAAGGTATGAGAGAACCACTAGAGTTCCAAGTAAGGTTTGAGGATTTGGACAATGTTACTAAGTCCCTTTAAGTGAACTTGTAAAGAGCAAGAGACTTTAAAAGTAATATTTTTGCCATAAGTAGGCTGAGTAAACAAAAATATGATATCACATTATTGATACTGATTTCTTCATAATCATCTGATAAACAGATTGTGTCAGGATGTTAACCTGATCCCTTTGAGATTCTGCAATCCTCATATACATTGTACAGAGCCTACCAGGTTCCTGTAGACAGATACATGTATAATTATCTGCTGAGAAAGAGAATGGCACTGAGTCAGCTTTTGTACATTACTTCAGAGATAATGATGTTTAAAGTGTGAGTTTTCATAGTTGTAAAGCCATATAGAAACCAAATGTTGCTCTCTTTTATATTTCATAAATATTTATACAATTAGACATTTATAGCTTCACATTTCGCTTCACATAGAGAAGCCTATGGCTTACAAGATGGTACAGTATGCATAACTCAATTTAGCAAAAAATCAACTTAACACCCTTCTCACTCTTACCCAATGATATACATGATGTTAGAAGCAGGATTGTAACAGAACGAGAATAATAATGACAAATAAAATAAAAAGGAGAAAGATGACAGTATTATTACAAAATTGGTAGAAGAGAGTGAGAAACAACAATGAAAACAAAAATAAAAAGTAGACAGAGAGAGGGGAGAAGAGAAAATGAGAGAGGGTGTATTTATAAATATGATGACATAAACGGTACCAGACGAAAATCCGCCATTTTGTTAATTATTTATTTAATTTTTAGGGCTGTACTGTGGGTATAGCGTGCATACAATCGCGCACTGCATGCACAACGCAATAGCTGCAGTACGGTTGGACGCAAGATGGCACTACACAACGCGGGATACTGGGGTACAACGGTACCCCGGGGTACTGCGTGTGTCATCATATATAGAGGGGGGCAGAAAATGAGAAAATAAAAGAGGATGAGAAAGAAAGAATTAAAGGCAAATGACAGTAGTGGGAAACGCCCCACACAAAAAAAAATGAAATGTACGCTCTTATTACCAACCATGTGAAAGAATATACTTTTACTAGTATGGAGTTATAAACATTTTGCCAGGAAACTGCCTACTAATGGATAGTGCTGTTGACGAGTCCCGGGTACCCGGGTCCCGCCGAAAAATGTCGAGTCCCGGGCGCAAAAATCGATACTCAATATCCCGAAAAAAAAGCGAAAAGTCCCCTTTTTGAACGCCCGAGTTATCTGCCCACTCTCATTTTCTTTTTCCCTCTTAGAACTCCCAAGTTTTCTGCCCACTCTCATTTTCTTTTTCCCTCTTTGAACTCTTTTTGTGTTCATACTCTGTAATAATGTGCTAGTTATCATTCAGTTTATTAACTCATGATATGCAATTGTATTAAACCTTTGTTTGAAACTTCATATCGATCTCTTCATTTATGTATGTATACCTATATCGCGCACCGCATGTGCATCGAATGTAACAAGGCACAATTCCACCAGATCCCACATACATGATACATTTACAGGCGCTCAATGCATAGCCCCAAACAACCACTGATCGACTATTCATGCATATTCATGATGTCACAGCCAATCAAAAGGCGACAGCACTTGTGTACGTTAGATCGGTGCCTCGCCAGCTAGCCCATACATGTAGTGCGCTGTACCTGATACAGTACCACGCACTGATACACATTAGAGGCGTGGCCTATTCAGCTACAGCCAATCGAAGCGTAGTATGGAAGCACCAATGGAAGCACCAATTGTGCAGTACTAGTACAGTACTACTGCACAATCGGTGCTTCCATGCTACTACGCTTCGATTGGCTGTAGCTGAATAGGCCACGCCTCCACGTCTAGCCAATCGAAGCGTAGTAGCATGTATCACAGCATTAGCTAGAGAAGTAAGACTATTAGGAAGTACCGATTGTGTGTGGTCAATGTGTGTTGGTGTGTGCGTGCGCTAGGTATAGAGCTGGAGCACGTGTTTTTCTTTGGAAATAATTTGTGAGTTGTAAACTGAGAATGGATCGAGGGGCCATCTACCATATATGCGCTGCATTTTTGTCACTTGAATGAACATGTTTTCCCAGCGGCATGACATGCCGATAGCGAAATCAACAAATGGATTAATTTCGGGTACCCGGGACTCGCCCGAAAAATTATCGCGAGTCCCGGGTAGTAAATATACCCGAAATCGACAGCACTACTAATGGATATATTTGCAAAATTATCAAACTGATTTACAGTAAATTGATCGCCAACGCGGAATCGCGCATACGCTACGTGCAAAAGTCCACGTGGTCCGCACATGCTTTTCACGGGCGGCCATTGGATTTTTTCCGATATTTCTGCATGTAACGATGCTTAGGTTCGGATTTTACCACACTTGTAAGCCCTTTTTAGATACTTATTCAACAATATTGATCAATTATTTTGGCCAATATAAATGTTTTCTGTAACTTTCCCAAAACTGTTATTCATCTTTAACAAGAGGGAGATTAATATAAAGTAATTGTGATTAGACTTATTGAAAAACAGTGCAAATAAAGCAAAATGTGTGATATCTACATATGCCCTCATATACTTACACACATGCTTTTATATGTTATCAAAGAGATATTTAACAGGCAATATTTGTGTATTATATGATTGTAGCTTTATTTTGAATATGCCGGAAATGGTGTTTATATTGTGTGTGTTTATACATGTAGGTTAATGCATATGAACTATTCACGTGTCAGCAAGAGCTATAAAAATGACAGTTAATAGTTGTCCTATATTTTGTATTAAAACAATTGTATCAAAGTAACATAGCAAAAAAGTTCTTGCGTGTACACGGCATGCATTTTAGCTGGTACTTGGGCCATTAAGTGTTATCATATGACCGGGATAAAAGTAGTGTAAAGCGCTTAGAAATGATAATGTATCATATTAGGCATGATATCAAACCTTTTATTATTAGATTTTTTAGACTTGGTAAGTTACATTTGTGTCACCTGTAGGGTGTTTCACTAAGCACTAAAATCGATTTTAGGATTGATTTTTAGTGATTAGGAAGATGCTAAAAATTGATTTGTGCGCTGTGCAGTAGGTCCCCCCGTCGCCAGATTATTTTAGGCTCGCTCCCCACGCCACGTATATTGTATGCGCGCGCACGCCGCACGCATCGTTGACTGTGACTAGAGTCGAACAAAGCAGGCCGCTGTTTGTGACTATATATGAAAACTATTTTTGGTTAATTATTTGGTCATTAACCAATTCCAGATGAATGCATGCATAGGGAGCATTCTGGCCACACACAATGTAGTGTACAAAATATACTGGGGCTCTGGGCGAATTCGCCCCCAAAATGCCAAAAACCCCATGTTCACACACAAAAATGTCATTGTATAGCTAATCAGGAGCTGACTAAAGAATCAGCTCCTGATTAGCTATACGACGGAAATTGTCGGAAATTGTGTGTCTGAATGCTCACTTATCGAAACGTCGTATACCGTATTTGTCGGTGTATTAACCGCTCCGATGTATTAACCGCACCCCCAACTTTGGCCGTTTTTCCATGAAAAAAAAAAAAATTTGATAGTATAATTCTTGATTTTTAGTCTTTAGATGGTCAGCATTTTCTTAGGAAAGGTACCAAAAATAGCTTATCTATCAGAGAATTTTTGCATATGAATTTTGTTTTATTTACTGAAGTCTCCGAAGTAAATAAAGAAAATTATCAGGCCTTCTTCACAGCAGAAGAATCTATAACTTCTGTTGAATTTGCCACACGGATCACTACACATGGGACTACATAAAACGTTAGACAACAAAACGAAGATTTCACCAATAAAACAATCAGAACGGAGATTTAAAAAAAAATGTACCTTAATGTTATTCCTTCTTTCTAGTTCAAATTATGTTGAATCTACTCTTGAAAACTGTTTCAGAAATAGTAAGTAATAATAGCGAGTAATACGGCATACGATCGTCGTCGATCGTCGACATGGATGAAACGATTCTCAAACGTTGACATCCAGTCCGCCCGGTACTAAACAAATGCTCCGATAGCCCGCCATATCACTCATACACTTTGCGTGAAGGTTATGGGTCTATTTTGTTACGCGAGATCCATCCGCCGGGAATTGGGGAAATCCCCGGCGGATGGATCTCGCGTAACAAAATAGACCCGATAACCTGCACGCAAAGTATATGAGTGATATGGCGGGCTGTATTGGAGCAGCGGCGGCCGGGGGTCGGGAAAGAGAATCCCCGCCTGCATGCTCGGCCAAGTGCCAGTCGCGCGGCCGGGTGCATGTTAGGATTCGTACTAAGATCGAAGCAATGATCGTGAATCTTCAAAGCTGCTTTCGCAGCAACAACGAGCAATATTTAGGAAGAGGTAAAAGAGAAACATAAAAGACACTGCATGACTTGTTTTGGGGGGAATATGCTTGTATTTTCCGTGCATCGTATGAGTATGAATGCCTTGCTGAGGTGGACTTTGGTCACTTGTGAATCTTATCTCCGTGTATTAACCGCATCGTATTAGGGCCCGGCGCTGGCTAGGCAATTTGCGTGTACAATTTTCCTATCTCCGTGTATTAACCGCTCCCCCCTTTTTGGAGCTTTTTTTTGAGAAAAAAGGTGCGGTTAATACACCGACAAATACGGTAGCTAATCATGATTAACGAAACGGGGGTTTGAGCATCGTTTCGTACGAGAGCTATAGAATCACGATCGTTTTGTGTGTGAACAACCGGTCGCTCGTTTAATCATGATTAGCTCTTTATACGACGTTTCGTTAGTAATGATTCTTTAGTCATGATTAAGGGATGAACATTTTTGTGTGTGAACACGCTGAAAGAGCCCTCGAAAATCATTTATAGAGCCCCTGAAAATGTGTTTAGAGTTCATTGCAAATCAAATTCTGGAGTGTTATTTTTATGCACGCAATTTGAAAAGTAGCCCCCTCCCTGAGTCACAGTGTTGAATAGATTGAATAATTCATAAATACTTAAAGAAATGAATAAAAACCTCACTATATAGATCAACTTTTCATGGAACTTGCTATTTAATGCATCATTTGTTAGAATATATATTACTCCCTGTACTGGGGAATCATTAAAAAAATACTTTAAACAATAACCAACTCAGACATGCTATATAAAAGCCTCACTAAATAACACACGACGTGAACTTCACTGATTCATTCTTTCGTAGTATTTGATGGAGCATTTCACACTCCTTGGGGAGCGTTTTAGCCACACAAATGTGAAATGATTGAATTATTCATAAATATTTAACAAAATGTCAGCTCTTTCATGCTATAATAAAAGCCTCATTATATAATACATACATGTCAAATTCACTTATTCATCTTTTCGTAGAACTTGCTAATGCATAATTTAAAAGAGCATATCCACTCCCTGGGAAGCATACTAGCCACACAAATGTGAAATGAGTGAATTATTCATAAAATATTTAACATAATGTCAGCTCTTTGATGATGAATAAAAGCCTCAGTATATAACACACAATCCACGTATTCATCCTTCGATAGAACTTACTAATGCGATGTATAAATTGATAATATTGTATCCACTCCCTAGGGAGCGCACTATCCTCACAATGATGAAAAGATTGAATTATTCATAAATATTTAACAAAATGTCAGCTCTTTCATGCTATAATCAAAACCTCATTATAAATACACAATGTCAAATTCTCAAATGCAACTTTTCATGGAACTTGCTAAATTAAATGCATCATTTGATAAAGCACTTCCTCTCCCTAGGGAGCTCTCCAGCCTCACAATGATGAAAAGATTCAATCATTCATAAATACTTATACACAATGCCTAACTACTTAATGCATCCTTTCATAGAATGCACTGATGGATCAGTCTATAGAAATTTCTAATGCATCCTTTCAAACACATCAACTCGTTTGGGAGCATGTATTAAAGGGAGCTAGTAACATCGTCCAAATCCATCAAACTTCATTAGAAATCTAATGCAATGAGTTAGCAAATATCACTTTGCTTCTCCGCTCATTACTCCGCCATATAGCATCCATTTAACGTGAAATGTTCACACATCACTCAGTGGACATTTCAGATCATGAAAATACACATTTCATCAACCATTCATCACTTTTTGCACTATAGCCTTTTTATCACGACTAAATTGTCAATGCTTTTCATTAATTAGAGGTCACATGCTCTTTACCAGTCAGTTCAAAACATACATTATGGACGTGGTGTGGCAAGATTGGTAGAGCGCGCGCTTTCCGATCATGAGATCCCGAGTTCGAACCCTGACCACTGCATTTGTCCTTCAGCAAGAAAATTAATCCACAATTGCTGCTCTCTACCCAGGTGTATAAATGGGGACCCGGTAGGAGGTGAAAGCCTATATGTGAAAGATCTTCTCAATACCCATGAGCCGCTTGGAAGGAATGCTCCCCAGGGAGTGGAGATGGTGCACACAATGTGTCCTGGTTTGCATTGTATCCTATGACCGGGGGTAATAATATCACTGTAAAGCTCTCTGCAGACAGAGCCGACTCGACCCGATTCGACTGGTTTTTATTCGGATCGGCTCAGTTTTCAGTGCCTCGCGACACACATTTTGCCAGTCGAGAGACAGTCGGATTCCAGTTGGGGCCGATTTAACACGATGAATCAGATCCGACCGACCGGGCCCAACTCTAGCCTGATTGAAACCAGTCAGATCGGGTCGAGTCGGCTCTGTCTGCAGAAGGCTTAAAGCGCTTCGAGATGATTATCAATCATATTAGGCGCTATATAAATCAAGTATATTATTATATTCAAGCCTCCACACTATCTTATTTTTCTATTTGCCTGTTCGGGCAAGTTTGAAATTTAATTTGCAAATGTTACTTGTCCGAACAGAAAACTTACTTGCCCATAAAAAAAACAATGTGAAAAAGCAACAACTAATTGTCCTAGGTGGCCCGGTCTGCTTAACAAATGTCTCTCTTTTATGGAGATGAGATTAACACGGAAGGAATGACATTTTTCTCTCAGTCTCACAGTTGAACAGAAATGGTAGTTGCCCGATCAGGCAACCAAACTCAACCATTTATGACGGTAGTTACTTTTGAGCCAACAGTAGCGTGAGGGCCAGTGCTAGGCTGGGCGTTCATGAATAATCATAGGGTAATGACATCATGATACGTCATTTCAGACTTTAGTGAAAATTCTGCATGATACATTTACTAAATGAACCGCTACTCACTATGTTTTATGGCAAAAGAAAAGAAGAGTCCAAGAGAGGATTCGAACCCATGACCCCAAGTGTTAATGTCCACAGCGTGACCACTAAGCAGCGTGACCACAAGGCCACGTCAACGGCTGATGATCGGTGTTGGTTTCATTGTAACTATAATCCCTCAAACCAACCCTAACCCTAATCCTAGTTATTAATATTCATGAGCAGATGACGTACCGTGACGTCATGACCTTATGTTTATTCATGAACGCCTGGCCCTCACGCTACGTTTGGCTCAAGAGTAACTACCATTTATGACATTTTACTTGCTGTTATCAATTTTTACTTGCCCCCAGCAACAAGTCTTCACTTTTTGCAGATGTCAATAAAGTTACTAGATCCCTTTAAGACTTTATGTTTATGCAAAATTGGTAAGCCACCTGGTTTCTAAGAAGTGATAATATTTGCCACAAATGAAGATATTTATATCCATTCTCAATCATTCAAAATCCGATGTTTTTGCAGAAGGACATACATTAGTTATTAGCACTCAATAAAATGTAATAATGTTGTTGAATTATCAAAAGAAGATGTTTTAGTTATTGCAACATTCTTGTATTTTCAAAATAGCAGATGTTGTGAGTAGACTGTATGACTTGCTTTCTAAGAAGTGAATATAATTGCCACAAATGAAGATATTGACAGATCTATTCTCAATAATACAAAATCAATGTTATTTTGCGGAAAAACAAACATCAGCTATTAGTGCTCAATAAAACAATCACAGTATTGCCATATAAATAAAATAACATGTGTTTAAATAGTTTATTAGCACCTTTATTAACACCCGTTGCAATATTGGAACATTGTCACATAATCAAGATAACAGCTGTTGTGAGTAATTGATAACACCTTAAGTGTTAAAAACCCACAATAACAACTGACATTTATGCTACCTCCTCATGTATAATCCATTATTCATCAAAGAGCAGTGTGATTTTTACCACATGAACCAAACATAAATACAATGCCTAGACATAGTTTCATATATCACATTAAAGGTAGTTCAGATTCGTCAAATCAGATGCGCGGCGCTATCTTTCATACGCGTTGCGCACGGTGCGTAATACACGTTAGCTCGGTGTCATGCGGTGCGCGCAAACTAGCCTAGTTCAAAATGGCGACCCGCTGTGTAGCATCCCCACGCTTGATGACCTTTAACTTACTGACATATTGAACCACCATCTGTTTTCGTGGAAAGTGCTAGTAAAGTTAGAGAAACAAAGGACCATTGTGGTCCCAAAAATATAATGGAGAATACATGTTATAGCAAAATCAATCAGCCCTGAATGGGTTAACACTTGTACTGAGTGAAATAAAAGATAATTAGTCAATATGTTACTGTATGGGTTCAAAATGTATAAATATGAAAATGTGAACAATCAAATGCTTTGTTAATGTGGCAAATTTTTGGGATAATAATCATTTTGAGTTTGGGGAATATTTATCAAAAGTAAAAGAGAACAGAAATGGGTCTGTATGCTGCTCTTAAACTTTGAACATCTATCTATCAGGCTGTAGTTCATCCATTTGGACAAAGCCCTCCTCATGATATTTTCATTCTCTTCTGTCTCTAGCTATCCTGGGCCATGCGGCCGTTCCCATGTATGATGTTAGCTCATCTCTCCATCTTTTCTTTTGCCTTCCTCTTCTTCTCTTTCCCTTCCTTGATTGCCATTCTGTTAAGCGATATGTCCATCTATTGTCCTGAAGTCTTTTATTAAATGCCAAGCCAATGTCCACTTTGATTCTCTTACTTTCTCCATGATGTCTTTAACCTTTGTTTTCTGTCTTATGACTTTGTGATTAATTTTATCTTGCAGAGATAAATGCAACATTTTTCTCTCCACAGCTCGTTGAGTTGTCACAAACTTCTGTTCTACTTTAAACATGTTTATCCCAAAAGTACAAAAAAAGGGAATATAGCACTCTTCTCTTTCTCAAACGCTGAATAGATATGTTTCCGCACCGGTTCGGTTTTACTTGCAGAGACCCCAACAAATGTGTAAAGGATATCCCCACTGGGGATGCAGCATCCTGGAAATGGGCTTAAAAATACATCTCCTGTTGTTCAGACGGACAAAAGAAGACGTGCAAGGGTATATGCCCAACAGGGTTAAAGGGATCTAGTAACTTTGTTGACATGTGAAAAAAGTGATGAGTGGTTGATACAATGTATATTGTTGTTATCTCATATGTCCACTGGGTGTTGTGTGAAAATTTCAAGTTAAATGGACGTTATATGGCCGAGTAATGAGCAAAAATGCAAAGTGATGTTCACAAACTCATTGCACTCACTTTGTACACGGTTTTCGCAATCCGTTGGATTATTTAACATCTGAACACTTCAATCGAAAATATCTTTTTAACGAAAGGGAAATTTTAAAAACCGAAAGCTGTCCCATGCTTTTTTTGTTAATCTGAATACAACAAGGTATGAGGGAACTGCTAGAATTCCAATTGTATTTTGAGGATTTGGACAATGTTACTAAGTCCCTTTAAGACGGACAAAAGAAGACGTGCAAGGGTATATGCCCAACAGGGATAAACAAAACTAGTGTGAACCAGCTTGGAGAATACTTTGTCGGTTTATAAGTACCGTGTTTGCTGGTGTATTAACCGCACGTTTTTTCACACAGAAGAACTTGCGAAAAGGGGGGAGCGGTTAATACACAGTCACAGAGATAATGAAAAAATTTTCTTGAAAATACCACATATTACTGTAATATCAGTTGATGTGAAGTAAAAAGCTTGATAATGATATATGCATTTCTGTTATGAATTGTGCTCCAATCTGAAACAAGTATGTGATTTGTTTGGTTTTGTGTGCTTAAAGTTTACAAACATTAGGGGGAAAGCATGAATAGTTGATTATGTTGCAAAGTTTCCCAGCATCATCATCATCATCTTATATAGAAATTGTTTTTTCCCCTTCTATGACAACCCAAAGTTGGGTGTGCGGTTAATACAACAGTGTGGTTTATACACCGTCAAATACGGTACGCTAAGTTCAGAGATAATCATGCCTCGAGTTGGGGAGCCTCAAAGACACCTCTTTTATTTCACTAAAAATATTTTTTAACAAAATGAAAAAACTCAATCACCTGAAAATGTGGCATGATACAGGCGAATGGGACTTACAAGATGGTACATGCACAATTTAAAGGGGTAGTACAGTTTTGGTAAGGCTGAACTTTAGTAACCAAACCTGGACAGTAACATTATAAACTAATAGTTATAACTCCACCATGTTAGAAAGGTATACAAAATTACAAACGACTAAGTAAAAAGCCCATTATCATTCAAAAAGAGCCATTAAAACACAAGAGGGCGCTCTCTAAAAAGGCATTGGTTTTAACCATTTTTCATACAAAATTATGCATGTGATGTTTGATTGAAATCATGATTAAATAGAGATATCATCAACAACTATTTAAAAAACGCTTTTGAACATTTTTTGAAAAAGTGTATGCATTTTTTGATTTTTTGAAAAATTCATCTAATTATTTGGGCCCCAAATAATTATAAGATCATATATATTTATTGATATTTCAGCCGTTTCTGGACCGATTTTGACCAAATAAAGTTTATTCTTCCATTAAAATTCTCTCAAATTCGACACTCAGTTTTTCATTACCTCACAAAAAAATTGTGATGTGCAGCGCCCTCTCTACCAAAACTAAACTACCCCTTTAAGTTAGCCCCAAACTGACTGGAGAAAAGAATGTGCATAAAAAGTAAACCTGCCAGATGAAAAGAGAGCATATAAATTGGTACATGTATGTGTAAATTTGTTTTTCTAAATCTGGATTGTGAGGGGGGAAAAAAGGAGAGATATACATCGATTTAAACATCTGCGAAAGTATAGCAAGTGACAGATTTAGGATTCCAGGAAAATTGGCTTAAATTAGAAGGCAGACTAATTTTGATGAGGAGTTAATTCTGATACATCTTGTAGTTGGGCATGTATGTTTAAAAGACAGGTTTCTTTTTATTGGCAGGTAAAAAGGTTCCTTGACATTATAATTGCTATTTACAACAATGGATACAACTAACCAAATCCCTAACACTAACCCTGAACTTTTATCTTTTCTTGACTCTTACAATGTACTTCCCTTACTTTTACTGACTGATAATGTTTAAAATAAACCTTTGCCACAAATATTGTATGCATGTGCTATAAAAAAAACCCCAATAATATGTTAATGTAATAGGTTATTATTTGTGTCACTGAAAAACAAAAAGCATTATGCGCAAGCATAAGAACCCATATCCCATCTCTGAAAAAAATCAATTGCTTCTGCAGACTGATTAAAGGGATCTAGTAACTTTGTTGACATGTGCAAAATTTAATGGATGGTTGATAAAATGTGTATTGTTGTTATCTCATATGCCAACAAAGTAATGTGTGAAAATTTCATGTTTAAACAGATCTTATATGGCTGAGTAATGAACAAAAATGTAAACTGATATTCCCTACCTCATTGCACTGACATTGTTCACTGTTATGACTATCCAGTGGATAGTTAAAAATCCAAACTCTTCAATTGTAAATATCTTTTTAACGAAAGGGAAATTTGAAAAGACGAAACCTGTCCCATGCTTTTATTGTTTATACGAATACAACAAGGTATGAGGGAACCGTTATAATTCCAGTTGGATTTTGAGGATTTGGACAATGTTACTAAGTCCCTTTAATGTAGTTATGTATTATTTGTGTCACTGAAAAACAAAAAGGATGATGTTCAAGCAGAAGACCCGGCACATTATATTCCTTCTCTGGAAAAATCAATAGCCTCTGCAGACTGACTATAACGCTGGGGAATACGTTTGTATCGATATAACATCTGTGCAAGCAATAGAAGTGTCTGATTTAGGAACATCAGAAAAAGTGTGCGGAGTAAAATGGAAGTTGAATAGAAAGGTTCATTGCCAAAAGGAAATGGTTGAGTCGAGTGTGTGGAAGCGGCGTCTGGGGCATTTTTGTTCATGTTTTCAAAATTGCAGACAAAACAGATATTAAATGTAGGTTTGTAGCATTTTAAAGTTTTTTTTTTCTACATGGTCAAAAATTAAGTTGAAGTGGAAGTCATCATCTGTGTTAAACCTTTTAAACAAAAATGTATTACAAATTTAGAAATGTTTATTAATTTTATATCTGTTTTTTTTATGTTTTCAAAATTGCAGACCCAAAAAAAGATAAGCATTTGTTTCCTTCTTGATATGAATGGCATTGAAATGCTCTCAAGTTGTCTGTTAAATTTATGTATGTAATTGCAACATTTGTTTCTATTTTTCTATGTTGAATTCTGAAATGTTATAATATCTCCACATTATCTGTTAGACAATTTTGTTTACACATTTTCAAGTGTGTATCGGTTGAACATCTGCAAAAGTGACAAAGATTTCAGATTCACAATTTTGAACGCCAATTTTTTGCAGACAACACAGAAACTGCAATTTTATCGCTATGAGAAGAGAAAAGTTGAGTGTGTGGGAACCTTTGAGGCAGTATTTCCATGTGTGCACAATTTATTGTAGCCTTAAAAAATAATCTTGCACAATAGCATTATTTTATTTTTCGTGATATAAATGAAATTGAAATTGTCTCAAGTTTTCTTTTGAACATCATTTTGTAACATTTGTTTTCTATGGTCAAAATTAACCCGTTGCTTACGGGAACCAGGTGGGCTATGTACACAGTCTATGGGGATTTCAGGATCTCGAAGGGAACGGGCTAACCCATTGCTTACGGGAACCGGGTGGGCTATGTACAAAGTCTATGGGGATTTCAGGATCTCGAAGGGAACGGGCTAACCCATTGCTTACGGGAACCGGGTGGGCTATGTACAAAGTCTATGGGGATTTCAGAATCTGGAAGGGAACGGGCTAACCCATTGCTTACAGGAACCTGATGGGTTATGTACAAAGTCTATGGGGATTTCAGGATCTCGAATAGAATTGGTTAAGTGGAAGAGGAAGTGTCTTCACATCATCTGTTAAACATATATATCCATGTTTACAAGTTTACAAATGTGCATCAGTAAAACATCTGTCGCAGCGACCGAATCATCAGATTTTGGGATTTGTGAATTTTGGCAGATGGGCAATTCCACCATAACGGAATTACATTCCGAGACGTTTTTTGCTCATTATTTCATTCCCTGCGTAATATTCTCATGACTTAAGTAAATTTTGATACTTATATAAGTTGCACTGGTAACCAGGCTACAACATGATAGGGAAATGGTTTTATATCTTTCATGTGTTGTTGCACACTAGACCAATATGTGTGACCGTAACGGAATTACCGGAGAATGGAGTTTTTTTTTTTGCTACAAGTTTGCGTTGAGTTTCTCTGAAATATAAGACACTTTGAAACTGATTTTATGTATTTTTTCTATCTTGATAATGTCAACTTCATTTTGGAACAAGTACGTGCATAAACAACACAATGATAAGTTCACAAATTCACTTTTTTGAAAAAAGACCACTGTAACGGAATTACACAAATTTGTAACGGAATTACATCTCTGAAAGTTACAAGGAAAACTCAATTATTTTGCACTCAACTTTTCTTACATGCTAATGCAAACATCAAGGCTATCTAGCACTTGAATATAAACCATAATTTGACATATCTGTAAAGCAATTTTTGAAATTGTTATGTGTAAAATAAATGAAAATATGGCCAAAATACAAATAAGAGTGAAATTTGAAAAAAATTTTGCTAAAATCCAGCTTTATTTCGGTTTATTTTCAGCTTCATATTAGTAGGCAAGAAATTAAAAAGGATTGCATCAATTTAATGAAAGAAAAATCCTAGGAACTATGTCCACTAATGTGTGTAACGGAATTACACAACTTAAGCAGTGAAATCAATTTTTCCACAAATCGGTACATGAACAACAAAGAATTCACATTTTAGCTTCAATACTTTTCAAAAATCAGTAATTTGACAATAATAACCATATTTGAAGAAAAAAAAAGTAACATTTTAGAATTTTTCCTTTACTTCAAGAAAAATGGTTAAATTGTGAAAAAAAATGTACTACATTATGCGACATGCTAAATAACTGCACATAATCAATATCAAGCAACATTTAAACAATTACAAATCACAAACGGGTCAAATCATTCAACTTTCAATGCTATAAAGCCTCGTAAACTTCCTGAATATTGGAAATCTGTGTGAATGGAAATGCATTGTGAATGGGTAATTCCACTGTTACAGAATGACAAATAAGTGATTTTTAGCTCTGTTTTCTTAATCATATTTAAAATTCCTTTCACTTTCACAGTTTTTAAAACTTTAATAACTGGCAGGGGTACTAGAGGTACAACAGAACCCAAGATTGTTACAAATCTATAACACTGTAGCGTCCAGAGACCAAAATACAATCATAACGGAAAGGGGTCTTTCATTCAACACTAACTATGTAATGATTTTCTGCAAAAGCTACCACAAAAAATTCTTCATTGGTAATAAAAACTTATCATTTAAGTTACAAACTTGAATTTGGTACATCTTTTTTTCCAGAAATGATCTAGTTTAACCTCTGAAATTACCTTAAGACAAACGAATGTCACTGTAACGGAATTACGCCTGTGAAATCCACCCATGAAAATGCAATTTCTTGGTTACATTTTTCTGCTTTTCTGCTTATAGTCATTAGTAAAGAATGTGTATGCATTGTTCATCACAAGCTCTTACATAAGGACCAGAACAAATCCTGAAGTTATGTGTGTGCGTAACAGAATTACAAGAAAATCAAGATTTGTTATATAAACTCTTGTTATATTTTAAAATTATTCTTTAAAAAATTTATCCTAAATTGATCTTAATTTACTCTCAAATCAATTTGGAATGCGTTTTCATCCATTCCATGAAATACGTGTATAGATGTATATCGGATATAAACGTGTATGATCCTCAAACAAAAAGTTGGCATATAAAATATAAATATATGGAATTGCCAAAAATGAAAGACCCCTTTAGGAATTCCAATTTGAAAATGCAAATTTTGTACATCATTCTTCTTTGATCTGCATACAGAAGCACACTGAACACTCAATGTATTCTGACTTTATGATAATGAATAAAACATGTGTATCTTAGCTGTATTATGTTTAGTTTTGAATATCTTGAAGCCTATTCTGTATTTATGTTTAATTTTATATGCTTCAGTTTAATATTTACATAATTAATGATGAGTTATGAGCCTTTAACTGATCAATGATATTCAAATCTACATACAATTACAAAATTATTAATATTAAATCTCCTTGAAAGTTGAAGGTATGATTTATATCTTAAAATACATGAATGTAAATTAATGTGAGAAATTAAATGTAGCACCAGTGTCCTACTAATCACTGGATATTTTAAAAAAAATTGTATTGTTTTTGTTTTTCCCTTTCTAAAGTACAAACATGAATCTGCTGCATCTTCATAATTTCAGTCAAGTGGTTCTTGCTGGAAACTAATTTAATGATAGAACATTATCATCTCTATTATGTTCATGGAGAGATTAGAGAAATTATCTATCATGTATCAATTTAGTTAAATCACCATTGATGCAATATGAAGCATGTGGGTACAATGAGTCACATAAAGTAACATTGTACAGTACTTGTATAATGACTTATTGTCTACATGGCTACAGTTCATGCTATTTCAAGGGTATTTCTACATTGAGAACAAGAAAAAAATTTATTTTCAGCAATATCATTCAATACCTTACAAACCATGTGCGTGTAATTCCGTTACGTAACGGAATTACTAATACCGTTACGCCAATTTTGGAAAAAGTAGTGACATTATTTCAGAAAATTATGTTGGAAGTTCTTAGGACTATGGTGAAGGAAGAGAATTCACAATGACATGACTAAAGAACAAGTAATAAAATATTGAGAAAAACTTATTACGTTTTATCGTAACGGAATTACGATCAAATATGCATAGATTTTAAAAATTTCTCAAAAAAAAGATGCAATGAAGTTACTGCCCATGCTTTACAATTTGTGATTGTTGCTACATTGTATGGAAAATATGAGAAAAAGAGCAGAAACAATCATTGAATTAAAAGATTCACTTCATTTTCATGAAATGAAGCTGATTTATGAATAAAAGGTCATAAATTTCTGTTCAATTCAAGCAGAAATATTTGCAAAACCAATAGAGCTATACACAAATGGTTTTCAGTTTCCTAAAATTCAAGTTTTCCTCTATCGATAACAGTTTGATTTAGGGAAGATTGCTCAACTTTGAGATGTGGTGTTTTTGCCTTCTCTCATACGGAATTGCCCAGATACATTTGTAACTCAGAAACAGAATCTTTATCACTAGTGATAAAGCGAGCCTCCAAACTAACTCTGTCCTCTACTGGCCCGTTTGGGCAAGTCAAATCATAAATGTTCAAATTTGACTTGCCCAAACAGACAATGGGTGATTTCAAGTATGGTGTTTGGGGTTGGTGTTAGTGTTTATTAAACACAGTGTTTATTAAACACTAACACCGGCCTTAGGCACCATATTTGAAATCCCCCAATGTCACTGTATACCATCCTAACACGAAGTCATCTCAAATATGGTGCCTAAGGCCGGTGTTAGTGTTTAATAAGCACTAACACCAACCCCAAACACCATACTTGAAATCACCCATTGTACTTGCCCACTTACTTCTGGATGAGATTTTCATTTAAGGAACTATTCTATTCTCGAAGTTGAAGATAAGTTTAAAGGGTACCACCACCCAAAAATAATATTCTTATTATAGAAAGGTAACATCTTTAGTATTCCATTCCTTCAACAAGTTCACAAATACATGTTTTCAGAAAAAAATATATAATTGGAAAACGCATCACCATTCTCAACCATGCGTTAATGCGGTCTGAATTGCGTAGACTATATGCGTGGAGAGCCAGAGCGCTCTGTGCAGAGCGAACGAATCATCCGGGAATCTATTGACGTACGCGTGAAAGCATTGGCGCACTCGCAAATGCTTGGCCCGTGTGGAACCAGGAAATAGCAGTGGTTCCGTAAGTGGTGGACATTAATTGCTTTGTTTATGAATTAAGCAACCCTTTGAAAAATGTTGGGTATCTATTTGATATCACAAAACGGTACCAAAAAATATAATAATGTGTTGTCCTTTGCCTGGTGGTCCCCTTTAAGTTGCCAGATCGGGCAAACACCGAGACCATTTAAACATTTTGACTTGCCCGACATCAATATATACTTGCCCCAGGCAAGCGTTCAAATGCTGGAGTGTCGAGCACTGGATAAAGATTCTGTTTCTGATACTGCTTTCAAGCTGCACTACTTTTCATCGGATGCGTCCGGACGCATCCGATGAAATGGGCACTATGAATGTTACAGAGGAGAAATAGCCGATAGAATAGCCGATGAAAAGAAGAGAAATAGGCGATTATATTCTCCTGCTCAACAGCAGGAGAAATTCTCTTTCTATCGGTGTCACTCCGATGAAACGGGCACTATGAATTGGTTCGGGGGGGGGGGGGGGGGGGAAACAGGAGAAAATACTGATGAAAATGGTCAAAGGTCGTTATCTTGTCCGCACCAATCCACGTTATCAGCTAGCAAGCAGTTGCGCAATATTTCTTTACTTCCGGCCGGTGCTTGCACACGGCGATTAAATTCCCTTGCAATAATGTTACAGAGGGGGGTTAGTGATTTCACAGTTGTTTACATGGGAAATTCTATCAGTATTTTCATTGGTGAAGTGCAGCTTGAAAGCGGTACAAGTTGTCTGCCAAAATGTCCTTGTCTACAACATAACTGTGTATCGATTTAACATCTATAGATATGTGAAAATGAGAAGTGTCAGATTGCGGTATAACTTGGAAACTAAATGAATGGTTTGTCGTTAAAAATGATAGAAAAGTGGAGTGCGTGGGAGTCAGTGTTTGAAGCATTTTTGTTCATGATTTCTTAAGGGCTCTGCTCTATATTGCCTCGTACCAAGGAAATGTGCTATTTAAACAGATGTCTTATTATGGTGTGAAATTCTTTCTTTGTGTATTATAGATATGGTTCTGTCCTTCCACTTCCAGGGAAGTAACACACAGGGGCTGAGGGCGATTTTGCCCCCTAATTTTCAAAATAACCCCCTGAAATCAGTAGGTAGCCCCTAAAATTACCATCTCTTGGGTAATATGTGAAAATTGAAAATTAATTCTTTCCATGTGTCCTTCAGTGGGTAGAGTATGTGTTGTATGATAATTCAGTCTAATTAATAAGAGTATGTCCAATGCAGGAATTAATTTTTTATTTTGGGGGGCTACTTTTTCAATCTGATGAATATCACAAAATATTTAACATAACACCCTATGGTAATTTTAGGGGCTGCCTACTAAATTAAGGGGGCTATTTTGAAAATTAGGGGGCAAAATCGCCCTCAGCCCCCGTATATTTCCTACCCTGAGTATGCCTGTGTATTTGGATTTTACATCTAATTATAGGATTCCTAGTAGTGATTTTAATTAGGCCTCATGCATTAGATATATACACTGTACATTATTACGTTACATCCATATTGAACAGCTAAAGATGGCTTCAATCGCTATATATTGGATATCAAAGGTGTATTAAAGTGGTCTATCAACTTTGGCAAATTCAACCAACATCACTGGGAGCTTCCAGCATTTCTCAAGGGCCCTGTATTGATTGCCTCATTGATAGGAAACATGTTAAAACAGATGTCTTAGTACGGTGTATGGTTAGCCTTAATGGCTAAATGGCCTTAATGGTGTGAAATTCAATCTCTCTACTTTTGATAGATATGGTTTTCTTCAGTATGTTTGTGCGGGTGTCAATGTTTATTATAATTCAGTCTGATTAATAGAGTATGTCTGTGTTTTGAATTTCAAATCTAATTATAGAGTTCCTAGTAGTGATATTAATAAGGCCTTGTGGATTAAATAATTATGTTATGTCCTATTATTGAATAGCTAGAGATGGCCCCATTTGTATTGCTTGGCTTTTTGCTATATATTGGATTTCAAAGGTGTATTAAAGTGATCTATTAACTTTGCCAAATTCAACTAAAGTCATTTGGAGCTTCCAGATTTCTCTTGTACCTTGTTGTTTGGATTATGGTAATAGAATAATGTAATGAGGATCAATTTGTCAAATGTGTCCCTAATTATGAAGATATTTATGATTCAATCAAAACATTTTCTATTCAATTGTAAAAATCAAAGGGCAGTAGGTGATACAATTTTTACATCAATTTTCACTTTTGTTCACAATGGGTAAACTGGGGCCCGTTCATGAAAGGGTCTTATGTTATGACCGTCTTAAAGGAATAGTTGAGTTCTGGTAAGGAGAGTACAGCTTTGGTGAAACTGAATTTTAGTCACCAAAACCTGCATCATTACATTACAAACTAATAGTTATAACTAGAAAGGAACACAAAATTACAAATGACGTAGTAAAGATCATGTTATCATTCAAAAAGAGCCGTTAAAACGTAAGAGGGCGCTCTCTAAACACTCATCGGTTCCAACCATTTTGAATAAAATATTGTGCATGTGATGTTTTGTTGAAATAGTGATTAGATAGAGAAATAACCAACAACTATTTAAATACCTATTTTGTAACTTTTTGAAAAGAGGAAGCATTTTTTTGTATTTTTAACGGCTGGTTCAAAATTCTCTAATAAACCCGGGGCCCCAGCTTTATTACAAATTGTTATATTTATGGATATTTCAGCCGTCTCTGAACCGATTTTGATCAAACAAAGATGATTTTATTATCTAAATATTATGCGCTTTCAAATTTTCCACTCAGTTTTTCATTACCTCACAAAAAAAAAAAGTAGTCTAGCGCCCTCTCTACCAAAACTCAACTATCCCTTTAACTGTCCTTTATGATTGGAACAAACGTCATCCGTATGCCCGTAGATCAGTCACAGTCACGTGTCACGTGACAGTTAACCCGTTCAGGACTGGTCCCGAAAATATTCGGGCTTAGGTTTATGGAGAATACATGTTATAGCAAAATCAGTCCGTCTTGAACGGGTTAAGACAATCTTAAAGGGATCTAGTAACTTTGTTGACATGTGCAAAAACGGATGAATGGTTGATGCAATGTATACTGTTGTTATCTCATATGTCCTCAGGGTATTGTGTGAAAATTTCAGGTCAAATGGACAATGTATGGCCAAGTAATGAGCGAAAATGCAAAGTGATATTGGGTGATATTCACCAACTCACTGCATTCACTTTGTACAGGGATGAAAATCTCGCCCGGAGATTTTCTTATCTAAATACTTCAATCATACATATCTTTGTAATGAAAGGGAAATTTGAAAAACCGAAAGCTGTCCCATGATTTTATTGTTAATACGAATACAACAAGGTATAAAGGAACCGCTAGAATTACAATTTTATTTTGAGGATTTGGACAATGTTACTAAGTCCCTTTAACATACTGTAAGACCCTTTCATGAAACGGGCCCCAGTGTTCTACATTTCTAGATGAAACTATCACATATCAGTCAGAATAATCTTACAATGATATTGGTACATGTACATGTTATTCTAGTCTCAAATATCACTTTCAGAAAATGTTTTATGTTACTGGTTCACAGTCTAATTAACCCGTTCAGGACTGGTCCCGAAGCTATTTGGGCTTGGGTCTATGGAGAAAACATGTTATACCTATTAGAACTATTGTAACTATTATGATGAAGGTTCGTTTTTATGATGCAGCATTATAAATTATATTCTTTGTACGACATGAACAATGCAAAAGTACCAGCAGAAGTGACAGCTGTACCCTCTTTGATACTTAACAAAATGATAATGAAAATTGAAATATCAAATTAAAAATGCACCTCTTACATGTATCTTTCAACTCTGTCTAGCAGTGAACTTCATTTCATTTTTGTTTTCATACATTAATTTTTTTAAAAATTGTTATCATTAATTTGCTTTCCTTACTTCATTATTGTTTTTCTTTCTTCATGCAGAAAATGATGATCTCCAAACTGACCTAGGATGCATTATAATCAGAAGGGGGAAAAAGATGATGAAAATTGAAATATCAAATAAAAAATGCACATCTTATCTTCCAACTCGGTCTAGCAGTCTATTTCATTTCATTTTTTTAAAATTCCTTTTCATTCATTAATTCATTTTCCAAACTTTTCCAGCTGTGGATGTATTTTCTTTTCATTCATTCTTTTCTTACAATTATTAACATTGATTAAACAAAGTCATTAATTTGTTTTAATTATCATTTTTCTTTGTTCCTGCAGGAAATGATGACATACGCAGTACCCCGGGGTACCGTTGTACCCCGGTATCCCGCGTTGTGTAGCGCCATCTTGCGTCCAACCGTACCGCAGCTATTGCGTTGTGCATGCAGTGCAGCGCGCGATTGTATGCACGCTATACCCACAGTACAGCCCTAAAAATTAAATAAATAATTAAACAAAATGGCGAATTTTCGTCTGGTACCCCGGGGTACTGTTTATGTCATCAAATGACGAACTTCAAACTAAACAAGGCCGAGGAGGGGAGCAGGCCGACCATGTCCAGCTGCGACTTTAATTTCATTCTTCTATTAATTCATTTATTTTTAAAATTTAACATTAATATTTGTTTTATTAATATTTGTTAAAACTATTAATTTCTTTGTTCATGCAGGAAATGACGAATTGCAGACTGAACCAGGAGGAAGAGGGGAGCAGACCGACCCTCTCCAGCAGCGAGTTCCTGGACCTCTTCAAGGAGATGTCGACTAGACCAGAAATATATTTCCTTTTAGTCAGGTAAGATAAGAAAATATTATTACACCTTCGCAATGGGTTGCCCATCCCAAAATCCTGTTCTCTTGATCGCGTCATCTCAAGAACTGATTGACTGGTTACCGACAAATTTAGTATGTGAATGATGATAATAATGATGATGATGACAAATATGATTATAAATATCTTGATGCATAATGACAAAGAAAACAATGATGATGATGATGATGATGATGATGAGGATGAGGATGAGGATGAGGATGAGGATGAGGATGAGGATGAGGATGGGGATGATGATGATGATGATGATGATGATGATGATGCTGATGCTGATGCTGATGCTGATGAGGAGCAGGATGATGATGATGATGAGGATGAGGATGAGGATGAGGATGAGGATGAGGATGAGGATGATGATGATGATGATGATGATGATGATGATTATGATGATGATGATGATGATAGTAGTGATAATGATGATAATGATAATGACGATTCAGGAAAAATGTAACATCTATTTTTTAGCGGCTACTTTTCAAGCACACCTGCATGAAAAACAGCATTAAACATTTGCTTTGCAATCCACTTGAAGTACATTGATGTGCGCTCTGCTATGATTTGAGAAAACACAGTTCTGCCACGCGTTACCACGTATCGCCAAACCGTCGCTGGGCTGTTAAAACCTTGTATCTCAAAAAAACAAAATTTTCAGGGGAGCGAAAAAACATTCTTATTTTAACAAATTATGTGCGTAGGCTATGTTATTTGAATTTTAGACTATGTTTGATAATGATGATGATGATAATGATGATAATGATGATGATAATGATGATAATGATGATGATGATGATAATGATGATAATGATGATGATGATGATGATGATGATAATGATGATGATAAAGACGTTGATGATGACGATGGTGATGATGATGATGACGATGATGATGGTGAATATGACGATTGTGGAACGTTATACCTGGTCGTCGCAAATTCGGTCTCAAAAGTTGCGCAAGACTTCAATAAAAAAACTAATGAAGTCGAGGGGGGCCGGCCTGGTTAGGGTTAAGGGATACTTTCATCGAGTATCAAGTAAATGAAGGAAAAAAGAAAAAAAAACTCATGTGGTTATTAGAAGATGAATTACACCTTAAACTTCACATTTATCAACAACAAAAAGTAATTTTCACCAAAATTTGAGATACAAGGTTTTAACAGCCCAGCGACGAAATACTGCAAAGGAATTTGTCATTGCATAGCACAAAAATACCAATACGTGGGTCTTATGGTAAGGCTTTTCGGTATGTGTGTCTGATACATGAGTTTGGGTGTGAAAAGGTTGGGTACATATGAGAGGGAATCAATACAGGAGATAATCTGATTACTTGGATGTTGTTGCTAAGCAACCGACATCTGGAGGAGGTGGGAAAGGAGGTCGGTGTCGTCAGCTGCTTTTGGGGGATTTTCAGAAAAAATGAATTTAAAGGAATCTTGCAACTTTGTTGACATATGCAACAACTGATGAAGGGTTGATAAAATGTGTATTTCACTGATCTGATATCCAAAAAGTGATGCGTGAAAAGAAAATTCCATGGTTTATTCATAAAATGAATTTCATAAGACCGAGTAATTGAGCAAAAATGCAAAGTGATATAATTGCCGACCCATTGCACTGACTTTGTACACCATTGAATGTCTCCTAGGGATACCTTAAAATCCAAACACTTCACTCATAAATATATTTATAACATGTTTTATCATGGCTAGTGAATGGGAATGTATTTCCAGTTGTCAAAATCAATCAATATTTTGTCATCAATTTGCCAAAGTTTCTTTTAATCTTCCATTGATTTACTGACCAGTGCACAAAGTAAAGTGATATGTTGTGCGCCTTGTAAATCAAGGGAAGATTAAAAGAAACTTTGCCAATTTGATGTCAAAATGATCTGATGCAATGTGTCCAACCAGTATTGGGATGTTAGCATTCAAAATCAATCACTATTTTGACATCAAATTGGCAACTGTTAAATAAATATTTCCCTTGATTGGCTTGCACACAAAATAGAGCGTTATATAGTGAGAAATGTATTGTGGCATAATACATCGTCTGTCTCATCCTCCCAAAATAGCATCTGTAGGCATTGTTTCTTATGGCCCGGTCAGATATCAACGGATAGCGTAAACGAATGCCCAACGAATAGAAAATTTGCGAAACGAAATTATCCGGTGATGAAAGTCGTCTCCATTGCTTTATGATGTACAAAATATAGAACAACGTACATCACCGGACAAGGAACGGACAAGAAACGCATACGAACGGAGACGAACGGATGGAAAATTTAGCTCTCCATTTGACGTCCGTTTACGCAATCCGTTGATATGTGACCGGGCTATTACTAGTAAAAATCAATCAAGTGCTGTTGCGCTTATTAAATTGACAACTGTAATTCTCGCCTGGTTTTGTCTGGCTCAGAAACAATGGCCAGTGTTTAATACTGGCAAGAAATTTTTGCAACATTTTGTTGAATATTTAATGTTAATTATGTACATGTATATACAATTTAACCTACACAGAATAGCATCCATATACCTAGGCATTATTTCTAGTAAAAAATCTTGTCACTATTTTGCTCATCAAACAGCGAACTCTTAAGTTGTAGGACACAAAAGCTAGAGGTGAACATTTAGTGTGAAATTGCAAGTCGTGGTTCATTTGTACCTATACTTTGCAATGCATTGCATTGCATTATTATTTTGAGTTAAAGGTATAGGCCAGTTTTGGAAACGCCCCCCTACCAAAAAAATGAAATGGAAGCTCTTATCATGTGAAAGAATATATTTTTACTAATACGGGATGATACAAATTTTGCCTGGAAACCGCCTACTAATTGATATATTTGGTAAATTATCATATCGATCCGGCCCGGCTAGATATCTCGCCGATGGTCGTATGGTTGATATACACACGTGCGATGCGTGTAAATCCTATGGCAAATGCGCACATGGTAATTCGCCCAAGCAAATCGCTCGAATGAGCATACGAATGTGGCCAGCGTAGACGGGCCAATCTGACGGTGAATTTAGGCTCAATGTCAGCGGCTTTCATGAACGTGTTTACTGATTTTTCTGCATTTGACGATAGAACGGTTCAGATTTTTCCACACATGCTCCTTTTTATGTTATTTCAATAATACTAATCAATTAGTTTGACCAATAAAGCTATTTCCCACTACTGGCCTTTGCCTTTAACATCGGTCACTATTTTGCTCATCATATTTACAAAGTTCTAAAAGCGAGTGGTTAATTTACTAAGTGAAATTTGATGTGGCGTTTTATGTTTAAATACTATGCAATACATTCATATTACAGACCTATGAGCATTATTATTTCAAGTAAAATCCAGTCACTATTTTGCTTGTCAAATTGGCAACTCTTAATATGTAGTCCTGACAGAAAGGGAGTGCCTAATACTTGTAAAATGGTATGTGGCTTTTCATTTGGTATTTTATACAATACATACATAGACCCATACTGTAGGCATTTTGCAAGTAAAATCAGTCACTATCCTGCTCGTCAAATTGTCAAATCTTAATTTGAAGGGTGCAAACAGTGAGTGCTTAAAGGGCCTTAGTAACATTGTCCAAATCCTCAAAATCCAATTGAAATTCTAGCGGTTCCCTCATACCTTGTTGTATTCTTATTAACAAAAAAGCATGGGATAGGTTTTGGTTTTTCAAATTTCCCTTTCGTTAAAAAGATATTTACGATTGAAGTGTTCAGATGTCAAATTATCCAACGGATCATCAGAAACGTGTACAAAGTGAGTGCAATGAGTTAGTGAATGTCGCTTTGCATTTTTGCTCATTACCTGGCCATATAAAGTCCATTTGAAATTTTCACACAACACCCAATGGACATATCAGATAATATACATTGTATCAACCACTTATCACTTTTTGCAAAGTTACTAGATCCCTTTAATACTTAGTGTAAAATTGCATGTGGCATTTCATTTCATACTTTATGCAATACATCTTTAAGGCATTATTTTTTCAAGTAAAAATCAGTCACTAGTCTGCTCGTCAAATTGGCAACTCTTAATTGGTAGTCCTGACAAAAAGCTAGTGCCTAATACTTGTAAAATGACATGTGGCATTTCATTTGCTATTTTATACAATACATGTTTATTATAGACCCATACTTGTAGGCATTATTGCAAGTAAAATCAGTCACTATTCTGCTAGTCAAATTGGCAACTCTTAATTAGTAGGGCACAAAAGCGAGTGCGTAGAGTAAAATTACATGTGGCATTTCATTGGGTGTTTTCACACAATACATGTACATCAGTATAATATACAGATGTACATCCTGTGGCATTCATTTCCCTGTGGTCCGAACGACTCTAATAACTGGGATAATGTGATTACTTAGATGCGGTTGCTAGGTAACCAACACCTGGGGATGCTGGCCGGGACAGTCTTCTGGGTCAGCTACCTTGAACAGGTGAATGAATGGGCACCCGGCATTGTAGAATGAGAAAAGTGGTCTCTAAGTATTGTGTGTGTGAGTGCACCTGAGAGGTGACTGGCTGGAATACTCCCTAGGGAGTGGAAAGTGTGCACTTTGCGTGCAGGACTGATTGGAGTGTGTATCAGTTGACTGGGAATGTCTTGTGGGTTAGTAACTTTGAAGTTTTGATCAGGTGTATGAATGGGCACCCTGGAATTGAAGAATGAGAAAAGTGGTTTCTAAGTATTGTGTGTGTGAGTGCACCTGACAGGTGATTGGCTGGAATACTCCCTAGGGAGTGGAAAGTGTACACTTACTTTGAACAGGGGTATGAATAGGGAGCTGGATTTGAAGGATGCCCCTACTGAAATCTAAATGTGTTGCATGCTAGAAGCTAGCTTGCGACTAGCTTGCGGCTAGCTTGCGACTAGCTTGCGACTAGCTTACAACAAGCTTGATTGGCGATCTCTGCTGAAATTAAGCTTGTAGACTATACCTGCATGCTTGCATGCTAAAGACACAAAACTGCTGCACACTTACAATAGCGTCTTTTCGCTCTGCGACGCATGTGCGGCGACGGGGGATTTAAATCCGCTGTGACCGTCCCCGTACTCTGGCTACCGTCGCGATCTATTTGCAGTTTCGCAACTCTGAATACGGGGGAGTTTCACTCGTTCCATTTATCATGCATGTTGTACTATAAGCATACGGTATAGGCAGTACAAATCACAACGTACTGTGCATGCAGCGCGTGTGTACGAATCAGTGCATGAAACACGTGAGGCAGCGAGCCTCGCCGTCCAAGCGCTCTGATTGGCTGATCACGTACCCGCGTAGCGGCTCTACGACCGACGTTAATTCGGTCAAATACCGTCCTAGGTTTGGCCGCTACGCGGAAATTTTCGCTCTGAGTGCGACCCCCCGCTAAGATTAGCGTTGTAGCCACACTCCCGTCGCAGAGCGAAAAGACGCTATTGTCAGCAGAGATGGCTTCTTAAGCTTGCCGCTAGCTAACCACAAGCTAGTTCCAAGCTAACCCCCTAGTTTTTAAAGTGCCCCCATAGTTTAATCCGCCCCTGCTGACTGTTGTAGCCGTATGGTTGTTCGAATAAAGTATAGTATTATTAACAACTAAATGTGTGTGTAAATACTGACCAGTACATAATTTGTTCCTTGAAGGGGTCTGCATGACTAAACGTTTTAAGAGGAAATCAACTAGAAAATTTATTGGTTTTATTGCTAATGACACACTTAAAAAGTGCTGCACGCTAACAATTTCAGAAGATTGTTAAGCTTCCAAGCTAGTTTCAAGCTAACCCGCTAGTTTGCGACAGATTTATGTAGGATGGAAAAGTTGTTCCTCAGCACCAAGTGCACCTCACAGGCGACTGGCTGGAATACTCCCTAAGGAGTTGAAAATGGGCACTTTGTGTGCAGGACTAATTGGAGTGTGTATACCTTGACCAGGCTAATAATGACTTTAAGTGGTCTAATACTCATGTGAATTGTGCTATAACAAATAAAACATGCCAATAAAAAAGATCCTCAAAATGTTTGTCCTAAAAATAAATGATTTTGCCTGTCCTGTTGTTCATTTCCCCCTGCAAGCATTTTTTTGTGTTTATGTGTGTCCCTGTTGTTTAATTTTACACTCAGTTTTTCATTATCTCACAAAATATATTTTGTGCAGCGCCCTCTATACCAAAACTGAACTACCCCTTTAATATACCTCTGCTGGTACATGATTTGTTCCTGGGAGGGGTCTGACTAAACGTTTTAAGAGGAAATCAAGTAGACAATTGATTGGTTTGATTCAGTGTCAGTAAGGTGTTAGATTCCACTAGTAGGTGGCATTTCCTTGAAGGACCTCATCGTCATGTCTTCATTTATATTTTATACTGGTCAGGGAGGTATCTATGACTGAAAAACAAAGTGTTGGTAAGAGAGCTTGAATCCAATCCAATTAAAGGGATCTAGTAACTTTGTTGACATGTGCAAAAAGTGATGAATGGTTGATGCAATGTATATTATTGTTATCTCAAATGTCCACAGGGTATTGTGTGAAAATTTCAAGTCAAATGGACATTGCATGGCCAAGTAATGAGCGAAAATGCAAAGTGATATTCAATAACTCACTGCACTCACTTTGTACACAGAAGAAAAACTCGCCCGGAGTTTTTCTTATCTGAATACTTCAATGGTACATATCTTTGTAACGAAAGGGAAATTTGAAAAACCGAAACCTGTCCCATGATTTTATTGTTAATACGAATACAACAAGGTATGAGGGAATCGCTAGAATGAAACATTTATTTTGAGGATTTGGACAATGTTACTAAGTCCCTTTAAAGGGTACCACCGCCCCAAACTAATATTTTTATGAATGAAAGGTAACCTTTCAAGTTGTTCATTCCACCAACATGTTCCGAAAAATATGTCTCCAGAAAAATGATAAAATTGAAAAAACCGCATCACCATACTAAAGCATGTAGTCAAGGGGTCTGCAGACGGAGTCTACATTTTGTCTAGGACGAACACATCGTCTGTGATTCTATTGTCTCCTTACTTACGCATAAATAGACGCACTTGACACACTTGGAGACATTTGGCGCGTACGGAACCAGGAGGCGATATTTTTCGTTCCATTTGTGGTGGTAATTAATTGTATAGTTCATGAACTACACAACCCTTTGCAAAGTAGTGGACATATATTTCATATCACACAAAGGTATCAAAACATATAACTAATAATATGTGTTGCTTTTTGCCTGGTGGTCCCCTTTAATGTCCTATGTCATAACCATATGACAGTACTTGGTTTGGATTCAAGCTCTCTTTACCATCACTTTGTTTTTCAGTTGGATGTGGTTACGCACTGTTTGCTGTTTAGAAAATGAAGAAAAAATAAGAATTTCTCTGTGGTGTACCGTAAACTTCCTCTACCAGTTAATGCTTGCCGGAGAAACCTTCAAAGATTACGCATATATCATGTATTTACATAACATTCCACTAATAAAGCGGACTTGACATCATAAGGGTGAACACATTTGACTTTTGGATGGACTTTTGTTATTTGTCACAAAAAATCAAAATATGTTAAAAGTTTTTCTTTAAAAAAAATGCCGTAAAGGGATCTAGTAACTTTGTTGACATGTGCAAAAAGTGATGAATAGTTGATGCAATGTATATTGTTGTTATCTCATATGTCCACAGGGTATTGTGTGAAAATTCCAAGTCAAATGGACATTGTATGGCCAAGTAATGAGCGAAAATGCAAAGTGATATTCAGTAACTCACTGCACTTACTTTGTACACGGAAGAAAAACTCGCCCGGAGTTTTTCTTATCTGAATACTTCAATCATACATATCTTTGTAACAAAAGGGAAATTTGTAAAACCGAAACCTGTCCCATGATTTTATTGTTAATACGAATACAACAAGGTATAAGGGAACTGCTAGAATTAAAATTTTATTTTGAGGATTTGGACAATGTTACTTAGTCCCTTTAAAAAGAAAATCTAGAATCCAAAATACATACTGTATGTACGCATGGATATCATTCTAGTCTCAAATATCACTTCCAGAAAATCTTATGAAGTTCATGAATCACTTTAATTTACCAGCAGAAATTACATCTGTACCCTCTTTGATACTTTCAGGGATAGTACAGTTTTGGGTTAGAGGGCGCTTCAAGAAATAATTAATTTGTGAGGTAATAGAAAAAGTACCAGTGAAAGAGCATGTGATTTGAAGGATATAACCTTTATTGATATCATAGAATGTATTTGCATTATAACATTCTACTAACATTATACAATTTAAAGGGGTCCTGACATCATAAAGCATTAAACATACTATTATGTTTTATTTGTCTATTCAGGTATTCCAGTAGTGAGTCCAGTAAGTGACATAATGTACAAATGTCTTTGTTTATCTTACATGAATTAACATTACGTGTATAGATTATCATCATATTGTTATCATTATAAGCTATCACACCCTGTGTCTTGTTGACTTGTGTCTTGCAGGTATTCCAGTAGTGAGTTCATGACCTTGGATGACCTCATGATATTCCTGGAGGCAGAACAGGGGGTGAGTTGATGAGTAGTATTATTATTATATTTATGATGGTGGTAGTGATGATGATGATGATGATGGTGGTAGTGATGATGATGATGATGATGATGATGGTGGTAGTGGTGATGATGATGATGATGATGATGACGACGATGACGATGACGACGATGACGATGACGATGACGATGACGATGACGATGTTGATGATGATGATGATGGTGGTATTGGTGTTGGTGTTGGTGATGGTGATGGTGATGGTGATGGTGATGACGACGACGACGACAACGATGACGACGGCGACGACGACGACGACAGCACACTATATTGTAATACAAGCCAGTTTGTGAATTATTTTGGGGTGGTGGTTCCCTTTAAATGCATCATAATGGCAGAATTCACATCAACATGATAGTTTGACATTAAATGCATAATACCTGACTTAATTACACCGTGACCTATAGTTGTGAAGAACGGTATCACTCTAGCTCTTTAAAAAAAATTGTTTACATCGTCTCAGGTTCAGTATGACACAAATCTACATACTTGATCCCAGAATAAGACAGCACACTATATTGCAATAAGTATCACACCTTTCAGTCCAGATTGATTCTGACATGATCTGCCGTTCATACATCAACCATATGCTCTCAGTGATTCTGATAGCATGAATATGTAAAGGGTGCTGACACCTAGGAACAAACAGGCAACTTTTCCTTCCTTTTTCCCCCATAATCCCTCGTCTCTCCATATCTCATTTTCATCCCTATCCATATTGTTATTAAAGGTGCACCTGTAAAGTGTCTAACTCCACAAAAATTACCTTGAGCTTCCACATTTCACGTCTACAGTGTTGTTTAGCTTTTGGTAAGAGAAGATTAAAATAGGGTTAGATTTTGTTAAAATGCCTCTTTAGTATGACAATATCTATCATTGATAATCATTCAGCTCGAGCGTTTATAAGCGGACATAAACGTCACACTGTAATTAGTTGTAAAAGCTGATGCAAATTTTTGCTTTTATTAACCATGAAAGCAGTGTTATTTTTCAATGAAACTTTCACACATCATTCGGACATACATGTAAATATATCTTACAATGATTTGGGTATAGCATTAAATTCTCAAATGTCATTTTGGGCAATATCTGACACTTTACAGGTGCACCTTTAAAATTATAAACCATCTTTTTTTATCATATTACCCATCTGTTTGTTCATATTCACCATCTTCCTTTTAAAGGTCATCAAGCGTGGGGATGCTACACAGCGGGTCGCCATTTTGAACTAGGCTAGTTTGCGCGCACCGCATGACACTGAGCTAACGTGCATCACGCACCGTGCACAATGCATACGCAAGATGGCGCCGCGCATCTGATTTGACGAATCTGAACTACCTTTAACATTTCCAAAGCTTGAGATCAGTAAAAAAAAAATAAAAATAAAAATACATGGGGGCTCAGGGTGAGTTCAATTCAAAACAAATTTTAGAGTGCCATTTTCATGCAGGCAAGCTTGAAAAATACATTTTAATTTTGTCCCAGACTTGAATACATGTTGTAAATCCATTGCTTACGGGAACAGGATATGGTTCTGTTTTTATCTCTATGGGGATTGCACAATCTAGTAGGGAGCAGGTTAACCCATTGCCTACTAGAACCTGATGGGTCCTGTATTAACTCTATGCAGATTCAAAATCAAGTAGGGAACTGGTTAACCCATTGCCTACTAGAACCTGATGGGTCCTGTATTAACTCTATGCAGATTCAAAATCAAGTAGGGAACTGGTTAACCCATTGCCTACTAGAACCTGGTGGGCCCTGTATTAACTCTATGCAGATTCAAAATCAAGTAGGGAACTGGTTAACCCATTGCCTACTAGAACCTGATGGGTCCTGTATTAACTCTATGCAGATTCAAAATCAAGTAGGGAACTGGTTAACCCATTGCCTACTAGAACCTGATGGGTCCTGTATTAACTCTATGCAGATTCAAAATCAAGTAGGGAACTGGTTAACCCATGGCCTACTAGAACCTGTTGGGCCCTGTATTAACTCTATGCAGATTCAAAATCAAGTAGGGAACTGGTTAACCCATTGCCTACTAGAACCTGATGGGTCCTGTATTAACTCTATGCAGATTCAAAATCAAGTAGGGAACAGGTTAACCCATTGCCTACTAGAACCTGATGGGCCCTGTATTAACTCTATGCAGATTCAAAATCAAGTAGGGAACTGGTTAACCCATTGCCTACTAGAACCTGATGGGTCCTGTATTAACTCTATGCAGATTCAAAATCAAGTAGGGAACTGGTTAACCCATTGCCTACGGGGAACCAGATGGTTCTATTGTACCTCTATGGGGATGGAAAATCTAGTCTGAAGTTCAATATGTTAATCCTGCCCTGACTACCAACTGAGGGTTGAGACCTTTCTTCTATCTGTGCTGCATTCATTCGTCCCTCGATCCTTCCATGGAAAATAAAACCGTTATTGACATTTACACTATCTCCCTACCACATCTTTCTGTCCATATTTTACCCTTTCAGAAACATACCCAGTTTATATACACAATGGTCTTGTACATCTCTTTCATACATGAGCTGTTATACTTAAATTTATCTTGCCCCAATACTTTTTTTCTTCTTTATGCAATCTGCATTCAATATTACAGCTTTATTTCATGTTCCATTCCCCCTAGATGATTAAATCATATTTGCATCGATGCATCATATATCTTCCTATCCATTGTTTACCCTGTTACCTTTTTTACCTCATAATATACCTCCCTATATACACAGTCATCTTATACATCACCTTCATACTGATCCACTGTTTTACTTGAATATAATAATGGTATTTTATTCAACAAAATGTCACATTCACAGCTACAAGCTGAATTGCAGTGTCATTTACAAACAATCAAAATAACATTAATGAACTCACGAGGTACAAAGAAACGTTAATATATAAGATATACAATAATTAGAGAATACATCTTGCCACATCATTCAACATTACAGCTTTCATTCGTGTTCCATTCCTTTAGATGATTAAATCACATCATTCAACATTACAGCTTTCATTCGTGTTCCATTCCTTTAGATGATTAAATCACATCATTCAACATTACAGCTTTCATACGTGTTCCATTCCTTTAGATGATTAAATCACATCATTCAACATTACAGCTTTCATTCGTGTTCCATTCCTTTAGATGATTAAATCACATCATTCAACATTACAGCTTTCATACGTGTTCCATTCCTTTAGATGATTAAATCACATCATTCAACATTACAGCTTTCATTCGTGTTTCATTGCTTTAGATGATTAAATCACATCATTCAACATTACAGCTTTCATTCGTGTTTCATTGCTTTAGATGATTACATCATGTTTGCATGCATGCAATTACCACATCTTTCATCTCTTTCTCTTTCAACTCCACCCCCAAATCTTTTCTTTCCCCTCCCTCATACTTCCTGCTCCCCTGCCCCCTCCCTCTGCCCCCTTACCCCCTGCCCCCTTACCCCCTCCCACCCCACTGCCCCCCTCCCCCTGCCCCCTTACCCCCCACCCCCTTATCCCCTCCCACCCCACTGTCACACACAAATGAATCTTACTTAATCCATTGTCTATGTAAACCTGACTGGTGGGCCCTGTATTAACTCTATTCTTGGGGATCGCAAACTCTAGTAGGGAAATGGTTAAAGGGGAATTCCACCCCAGAAATGTGATGTTTGCTATAAAATGAGGTGCATATGAAGAATCATGATCGAAAATCTGAGCCAAAACGGTAGAGCAATAAAAAAGTTATGACAGGATGAACTTTGCTCCGATTATTAGTATGGTTCGCAATTGCTCTAGATCGTGACGTCACTTGCGAGCTGCAGCCATTATGACTTCTACATGGAAATTTTACAAAATTTAAATTTTCTTCATAACAAAGCAAATTTATGAGCTTACAAATTACAATGAGGTTGGCCCATCGATATTCTTCTATGAATTTGTGAAAACAAG
Source organism: Echinarachnius parma (assembly GCA_037951105.1). NCBI lineage: Eukaryota > Metazoa > Echinodermata > Echinoidea > Clypeasteroida > Echinarachniidae > Echinarachnius > Echinarachnius parma. Next base: position 48,997 of record JBAMJV010000516.1, on the reverse strand, counting down.
CAGAGAAAATTTATTTTTTAGCAACGGAAATGAGAAATAAGTGTATTTTCATGTACTAAAGCCATGGCGAGTTGCTCGTGAATGATGTTGCATATGGCGGCAATTTTGAAACCATCGCTCATTACTACATGATGTTCAAATAGGTATAACTCCCGTGTTTCTTGTCCGATTTTGATCAAATTTTCACCAATTATTCCTCTTGTTCTGCTTATTCAAATAACGAATGGTTTTATCAGGCCCGGAATACCCCTTTAAGTATCCACTGCAATACTTTAGAGCCTCTTGCTGCACACTGCATTCAATATTATGCTATTTCATTTGTGTTCCCTAGCTTCCCTAGATGATTCAATAATGTTCACATACGTGGAAGGATCCTTCCACGTATATCTTATCACTACCTCTTCAGACACCAATCCCCAAACCTTTCTCCTTTTTCTCTTATATACTCTACTTCCACCCCTTCCAACCCCATCCCCTCCCCCACACAAATGATTTTGACTTTGATAACCTAGTTGGCCCTGTAGTAACTCTATCCTGGGGATCACAAACTCTAGTAGGGAAACGGTTAAGTATCCATTGCAATGCTTTTGAACAGCTTCCTGCACACTGCATTCAACATTACAACTTTCATTTGTGTTTCCGTTCCCCATAGATGATTGAATCATGTTCACATCGATGCATACTACCTTTCTATCCATAATTTACCCGTTCAGAATACAACCCTCCTATACATGCATTGGTCTTGCACATCTCTTTCATACTTCTGTTCTTATACTTGAATTTATCTTGCCCCAATACTTGTTTCTTCTCTGTGCACTCTGCATTCAACGTTACAGCTTTCATTCGTGTTCCTTTCCCCATAGATGATTAAATCATGTTTGCATGCATGCATCATTCCACATCTTCCATCTCTAGCTGTCTCTTCTGACCCCAGCCTACATCGTCTCATACTTTCAACCCCACCCTCCTGCCCCTCTACACACACACAAATATATCTTCAAGCTCTTGTGCATCTTTTTAATAGCTACATTATCTTTCTAAATATACCACCTATAAATGTACATATTTTACCCTTTCCGAATATACCCCCCCCCCCCCCCACCCCATATAGAGTATACGCAATCGTCTTGTCCGTAATGTTCATACTTGCGCTCTTTTCCTCGACTGGACATTGCAACATCTAGTAGGGAACATGGTCAAACCATTGCCTACAGGAACCTGGTGAGTCGTGTATTAACTCTATGGGGATTGCAAAATCTAGTAGGGAACCTGGTCAAACCATTGCCTACGGGAACCTGGTGGGTCCTGTATTAGGGGAGGGGTTATGTATCATTGTAATGCGTTTGAGCATCTTACGTCGCCATTCATTCGTGTTCCGCTTTCATCCCTTATCCTCTTCCACTCTTTCAAACATCCACCCCCCCTCCCCCTCCTCCTTCCCCTCCCCCTCCCCCTCCCCCCTTCCTTCTCATACACACATACACACCCAAATGAATCTTACTTAACCCATTGCCTACAGGAACTTGGTGGGTCCTGTATTAACTCTATGTGCATTGCAAGGAACAGGTTAACCCATTGCCTATGAAAACCTGGTGGGCCCTGTATAACTCTATCCTGGGGATCGTAAAACTCAAGTAGTGAAATGGTTAAAAGTGTCCATTGCAATGCATTTGAGCGTCTTGCTCCGTCTTTCATTCGTGTTCCGTTCCCCTAGCTGATTAAATAATGTTCACATGCGTGCATCCTTCCACATATTTCATCACTACCTCTTAAGACGCCAGTCCCCAAACCTTTCTCCTTTTCCTCTTATATACTTCCACCCCTTCCACACTTCTCCCCCTCACAAATAAATCTTACTTTAAAACACATTACTATAATAAACCTAGCTAGTGGGCCCTGATTAACAGAGCTATCTTGTGGATCGCAAACTCTAGTAGGGAAATGGTTAAGTATCCATTGCAATGCGTTTGAGTCTCTTGCTTCGCCATTCATTTGTGTTCCGTTCCCCTAGCTGATTGAATCATGTCTGCATGCGTGCACCTGCCCTACTGTATCTAGTAGCACTTTGATTGCCAGGGATTGTACATCCCTATTGCATTTGTGTGTATTGAGTGGTGCAAATATGCGACATCGGCTCTCAAAGAGTTAACCCAATACTCTTCCCAGTTTTCCTAGTCCGTGTCGTAAGCTTCTCTTCTCGTTCTCTTTGATATTTCCGCCGCTCATACCTGAATAAATCTTTCCCTGGCAGTAATTATGCATTCTCTTGTTCACTGGTGAAGAGAACACATTTCATTCATGTCTTTTGCAGAGTCGAATAAATGTGACCGGCTATAGCAAAACCCGGCACTTGTCGGTAAAAATCAAAATGTAAGTTTTCACACCATTAAAAAGACCACTCTGTTGCGATCATATCTGCTCGTTATCTTTGATATTTCCGGCTCCCATACTTGAATTTCTTGCCTGCTGAACAAGTTTGCACATCTTCGCATATGAAACAAAATCTTCATGAATTCATGTTTTCTAGGAATGACAATGTTGTGCATGTGCAGCCTAACACATCTTTCCACCAATACCCTTCATGGTTTGTTTACTCCCAGACGCACTTTCTCTATATTTGCTCTTTGATATTTCCTGCTCCCCTTCTTGAATAAATCTTTCCCTGGCAGTACTTATTGTGCACATGCATTTTCTTGTTCATGTCTTTTTCAGAGTCAAATAAATTACACATCTTTCATCGCATACTCCCATACTCTGTTCACATTTGCATATATCCGCTCCCTACAAAATGTAAGACCTGTCCTACATGTATACCATTATTGTTTTTTTTTCTTCCTCTAGATGAAATCTTCTCTACCCAGCATGCCCAACACATCTTTCCACCTGTACTCTTCACGGCTTTCTTATTCCCAGATCTATGCACAGATCTCTAAATGTGCTCTTTGATATTTCCGGCTTCCCTTCTTGAATAATGCTTGCCCGAGTAATTGTTATGCACATGCATTTTTGTTTTTTCATCCGTGAAGAAAAAAAGAAATTCCTCTCATTCGTGTTTGCTATGAAGGAATCAAATTATTTTCACATGTTGTGTGCATCATATCAAATCTATTTTTCTCATTTTTTTTTCGATTTTAATTCTAGGAGACACAATTTTTCTGTCTTTTCTTTCTCTTATTCATATTTTCAGCTCCCCTACTTGAATCTATATCTTACCCCTAAGTATCCAGCTATTGCGCTAAATGGCCATTAAGTTGCGTAATAGTTTCGCTGTTAACCCCTTGACCACAGGAACCGAGTGGGTTGTGTACAAAGTCTATGGGGGTTTCATGAACTCATAGGCAACAGGTTATTAGCTGAAATAGTTTTAAAAAAATTAAAATGTGAGATTCAGGATTTTTATATTTCCTGAAAAGGGGTATCTTGAATCTACCTTCTGTGAAAATTTGAGCATTAGAAATGATGTTTGAATATGATTTTTCATCAAATAAAAATTATTAGGTTACACCTTTGTTTTAAAACTGGATCACCCGTGTTCCAAATCTTTGTCGCTCATTTTGAGAGGGGTTTGCTTAGCCCGAATATGACAAATTATTTACCTTTCTAAAAGGTAATGACTTCTACTTTAATGTCATGTGAAAATCAGCACAATCATGTTCCCCGACTTATCTCTCATGTGGTGCAAGGTCACATATCTTTTTTCACTACCATGAAGAAAAATGTATTTATTTGTGTGTTCTTTCGCAAAATCAATTCACAGTGGCATGTGTGCACACATATTTCAACCAATAATAACCTTCACTTTTTTACACTATGCCCAGAGGCAATCTTTTTTGATATTCCTGCCTCCGTATTCCAGTTTTGAATCTTACCCCAGTAATTATTCTGCACTTCTTCTTGTTGGCTACCATACAAAACCTTCATTCGTGCCCTCTTTCCCAGAATCAATTTACATTCTTATGTCTGCACCCTACTTCTTACTCTCTATCAGCGTGTTCACACACAAAAAATGTCATCCCTTAATCATGACTAAAGAATCATGACTAACGAAACGTCGTATAAAGAATCATGATTAAATAAACTACCCGAACGTTCACACACACCCCAAAACAGGTGGCATTCAGCTGCACAAAACATCGTATAAATGCGCAGTTTGCTACTGTGCTGTCTTTTTTATGTCTGCGGTCGCGTAAAGCCCCGCCCAGTTATACGAGTCTCGTATAGCTAATCATGATTAAACGAATCGCCGGTTGTTCACACACGAAACGATCGTGATTCTATAGACAGCTCTCGTACGAAACGATGCTCAAACTCCCGTTTCGTTAATCAAGATTCTCTATACGTCGTTTCGTTGAGTGATCGTTCAGACACACAATTTCCGACAATTTCCGTCGTATAGCTAATCAGGAGCTGATTCTTTAGTCAGCTGCTGATTAGCTATACGATGAAATGTTTGTGTGTGAATACGGGGTTACATTCTTATGTCTGCACCCTACTTCTTGTTCGCTTTGATAATCCGGTTCCCGTACTTGAATTAATTTTGACCGAGTAACAATTGTGTTTGCTACCGTGAAAAAAAACCCCCTGCATTCGTGTCTTCTTAAATTGCAGAATCAAATCACGCATGTGTACCCCAAACCACATCTTAAAACCCGGTTTCCTACACGCCGATGCAATATTTTCTACTTGATCGCTCTCTTTGATCAATTCCGGCTCCCTCTCTCAAATTGTAAATCTTGCCCCAGTAATTATTGAGCACATCTTAAGTGTGCACTGTCATGGGAAAAAAATCCTTCATTCGTGTTTTCTACATATTCAAATCAATACACAAGTTTGCAAGCTAGCACATATTCCAATTACCCATATCCATCATGTTTGTTTTTACTCTGGGACAAAATTGTTCTACTTGTTCTCTTTGATATTTCCTACTTCCCTACTTGAATTAATTTTGCCCATGCATCCAATTATTGTGCACATATTTTATAGTGTTGACTGAATTTTGTTTTCCTTCATTCATGCCTTCTTGTGCAGATTCAAATCAATGCATATGTATGCAACGCCAGCACATCTTTCAACCCAATTACTCTTCACATTTTGTATTTATTCCCAGACTCAATTGTTCTACTCGTGCTCTGATATTTTTGGCTCCCCTACTTAAATTAAATTTGCCTGAGTATACTATTGTGCACATCTTCATGTTCATTGCCATGAAAAGAAATCCTTCATTCATGTTTTCTTTTACAAATTCAAATCAATGCACGTGTATATGCAACGCTAGCACATCTTTCAATCCATACTCTTTGGCCGTATTCACAAAGGAGGTTTGTAGGAGGTTTGTACAAACCATGGTTTGACCAAGGTTTACATCTATGGAATGCCATTTGTAAACTGATGGAGAAGGAATGTAAACTCCTTACTTGTTAACAATGTTGATTTACAATTTACGGTATGCGAGCAGCATTCCATAGATGTAAACCATTGTCAAACCATGGTTTGTACAAACCTACAAACCTCCTTTGTGAATACGGGCCTTTATGTTTGTCTTACTCTCAGACACAATCGTCCTCTCTTCTCCAAAACACAATTTCTCTACTCGTGCTCGTTGATATCTACGGCACTCCTTCTCCAGAAAATTAAATCATGTTCGCTTGTATGCTTCTCCAGCATGATTATCATCCAAACCCTTGCTTCTTCCCTCACATACACACAATAGTCGGGCGGGAAGGGGGGTGGCAGTGAAAAAAATACACGGGGGCTGAGGGCGAATTTGCCCCAAAAATGCCAAAAAGATCCCCCGAAAATCAAAAAATAGCCCTTGAAAATTGGCATAGAGTTCAATGCAAATCAAATTTTGGAAGTTCATTTTCATTCAGGCAAGCTTGAAAAGTAGCCCCCCCCCCCCCCCCAAAAAAAAAAAAAAAAAAAATTGAAACAAATGTTATTTCTTTTCCTGGGGGGGGGGGGGGGGGCTACTGTATTTGGGATGGGGGTATATAGGGGCACACCCTTTGTATTCCTTTACTTGTTGTTATTACCTCTTTGTTTTCCCCTTATGTTTGTTTAATGTTTTTGACAAGCTATTGAGGCATGGCTATAAAGACTTCTATAAAGAAGTCATCTGATATGGATTGATTTGTGAATTATGAGAAGATATGTTTGATGGGAGGATAATGCAGATATAAAACAGAAAAAACCTTTCACTAGCTGTGAAGCAAGCTTGATAAATGAACTATTGTTGAAATATATAATGGAAGATGTGAAGTTGATGGATTTTGATTCATATGTTAATTATGTGATAATGTACAATGTAGGGCAGTCAGTGAGCATGATGTGAACATAATGAAATTAACCTGTTGCTTACAGGAACCTGGTTGGTTATGTGCAAAGTATATGGGGAATTCAGAATCTGGAAGTGATCGGGTTAATGAGCAATTGTGTTGAAAATGCTGTATGTAATATAAGATGTCATGGTGATGGATTTGTGATGGTAGCAATGTGATGGAAATATGACACTTAAAAGCAATTTCACAAGCTCTACATTTACAGTATGTAGTGCAAGTGTGACACATCCAAATCTAAACAAAAGAAATGAATACACATATATATTTCTATGGGCTTCTCTGCAGGCTTGCGTGCATTAAAAAAGCACTCTAATATTAGTTTTGCATTGAACTCTATGCGGGCTCTTTTATGACTTTTCTGGGCTATTTTGGGTGTCCGATGGTAGGATTTGACTTCTTACAACTTCTTGCTTTTTTCCATCTTCTTCTTGTCTTTCTCCTTTGTCTTCCCTCATCCTTGTATTCATTAAGATGGATTAACCATCTCCTTTATTCTTTTCTTTTCCTGTTTTAAGATGACCGGTCTGACGATAGTAAAGTGTGAAGCTCTAGTTCAAAGATGTGAGGTTGATAATAATGTTCTAAATTTCCTAATATCCTGTAACAGTTCAAGATGACAGGTGTTTAAAAGGGAAGTTTGAAGCCCGTTTCCTTAATATCATTATTAAAGAGGGATTAACGATTTCTTTTATTTTCCACCTTTTTTTTAAAAGATGACTGGTGTTACGAGAGAAAAGTGCGAAGCTCTGATTCAAAGATATGAGGTTTTCATCAAATGTGTAGATAATAATGTTCTAAATTTCCTAATCCCTGTTCAAGGAATTTAAAAAATGATTGAAATTAGCCAAGAAAAATATGCTTTGCCGGGAAACGAACCAGAGACATCTGGATTGCTAGACCGGTGCTCAACCATTGAGCCACAAAGACCCTTGAATGAGGGATGTTCCCATGAAACCCTTTTCATTCACCATCTCCTTTATTCTCTTCTTTCCCTATTTTTAGATGACCGGTGTTACGAGAGAAAAGTGCGAGGCTCTGATTCAGAGATACGAGGTGTCAGAGGAGGGCAAGCAGAAAGGCTACCTGGGGATAGATGGTAAGTTCATTGACCTTTATGGGTGTGTTCAGATTCACTTATAACATGCGTTTTGAATAATAATTAAAGAGTGATCACTTTAGAAAACTCTTATGAATTATTCACTGATGAATCAAATATGCATTATTGAGGTGTCTAAAGAACAGAGGCAAAAATACTACTTGGGTATAGATGGTAAGTTCATTGACTTTTCTGTGTGTGTTTGGTTATTGCTAAAAACATGCATTTTGAACAGTAATCAAGAGCAATCAATCTAAACAAAAGCGGTTAAAAAATATTCAAAGATGATTCAATGATGCAAAGTATTTAGCAGAAGGGAGGCAGGAAAGCTGTTTTGAAAAGTGATTAAAGAGTGATCACTATAGAAAACTGTGATGAAAAATTTGCTGATGAATGCAAAGATTCATTTATGAGGTGTATTGAGAACAGAGCCAACCTGGATATAGATGCTAAGTTCATTGACTTTTCTGAGTTTGTTGAGATTCTCTCCATACATTTTGAACACTGATTTCAAGAGTGATTGCAGTAGAAACTGTTAAAAAGTATTAAACTCTGGTTGGAAGATACAAGGCATCATGAGGAGGGAGACAGGAAAGCTGTTTTGAAAAGTGATTAAATGGTGATCACTTTAGAAAACTTTTATGAATTATTCATTGATGAATCAAAGATGCATTTATGGGGTGTCTGGAGAAGAGAGGCAAAAGGGCTACTTGGGTATAGATGGTCAGTTCATTGACTTTTCTGAGTGTGTGCAGATTCACGTGTGTTTTGAAATAATGTTTAATTATCCTCTTAGACAGCAGAAAGCTTTCAATTTGCAATATAGATATCAACTCCCTAGGGACCATATGTGACCTTACACCACAAAACGACCGTTATGTCGCTGTGGCAGTTTCTCTTTTATTAGCTAATATATTCAAATTTTGTTCAAAATATGAGTTTTAGGATTTTGCTATTTCCTGAATAAGCATATCTTTATTTACCTTCTGTGAAGTTTTGAGCGTCGGAAATTATGTTGAAATATTATTTTTCATCTAATAAATGTGATCTTATTACAGCGCCTTGAATAGACACTGATCTTTTAAGCGGCCCGTTTCTCCCTTATTTTAAAAATGCTTCAGCCATATTCCAAATCTTTGGCGTTCATTTTGAAAGGGCTTGCTTAGTCCAAATATGACAAATTATATACCATTTTAAAGGAAATGACTTTTATTTTAATGTTAAATGAAAATCAGCAAAATCACTTTCCCCGACTTATTGGTTGTTTTGTGGTGTAAGGTCACATACAAGTTATTTTGTTCACCTTTTTCTTTTGTTTGAAACTGCAGGTTTTACAAAGTACCTTCTGTCGACTGAGTGTGACATCTTTGATCCACAGCAGATAGAGGTTTTTTCAGGACATGCCAAAGCACATAATTGTGCACTCTCTCCACTCCCCAGGGACCATACAAGTAGACTCATTTGCCTTTTTCTTTTGTTTGAAACTGCAGGTTTTACAAAGTACCTTCTGTCGACCGAGTGTGACATCTTTGATCCACAGCAGAAAGAGGTTTTTTCAGGACATGCCAAAGCACATAATTGTGCACTCTCTTCACTCCCTAGGGACCATACAAGTAGACTCATTCACCCTTTTCTTTTGTTTGAAACTGCAGGTTTTACAAAGTACCTCCTGTCGACCGAGTGTGACATCTTTGATCCACAACAGAAAGAGTTTTGTTAAGACATGACCAAGCCCCTGTCGCACTCTCTCCACTGCCTAGGGAGCATTCTAGCCTGTTTATATACAATTTGTCTTTGTTAAATATTGTGCAGGTCATATTGTGTCATTTAATACTTGATCAGCACACTTTCCACTCAATGGGGAGCATTCAAGTTTTGTTAATTTGCCTTTTCTTTGCTTCACAATGTGCAGGTTTTACAAAGTACCTTTTGTCGACCGAGTGTGACATCTTCGATCCGGCACAGAAAGAGGTTTGTCAAGACATGACAAAGCCCCTGTCGCACTACTTCATTGCAGCTTCACACAACACGTGAGTACAGCGAACCCATTAAATTATAATAATAATAATACTAATAATAACAATAATAATAATAATAATAATAATAATAATTATTTAAAGGGGTATTCCGGGCCTGATAAAACCATTCGTTATTTGAATAAGCAGAATAAGAGGCATAATTGGTGAAAATTTGATCAAAATCGGACAAGAAACACGGGAGTTATACCTATTTGAACATCATGTAGTAATGAGTGATCGTTTCAAAATTGCCGCAATATGCAACATCATTGACGAGCAACTCGCCATGGCTTTAGTACATGAAAATACACTTATTTCTCATTTTCGTTGCTAAAAATTTAATTTTCTCTGCTTGTTTTCAAGAATTCATAGAAGAATATCGATGGGCCAACCTCTTTGGAATTTGTAAGCTCATAAATTTGCTTTGTTATTAAGAAAATTTAAATTTTGTAAAATTTCCATGTAGAAGTCAAAATGGCTGCAGCTCGCAAGTGACGTCACGATCGATAGCAATTGCGAACGATACTAAAAATCGGAGCAAAGTTCATCCTGTCATAACTTTTTTATTGCTCTACCGTTTTGGCTCAGATTTTCGATCATGATTCTTCATATTCACTTCATTTTATAGCAAACATCACATTTCTGGGGTGGAATTCCCCTTTAAGAGCACAGGCATCTCTGTCACGATGTGGCACTCCCGGCACTATCATTACCCATGGACATCACATACAGTTCAAACCCACAGATTAATATTGCATACTTTCTCAAATCCCCAGGGAGCATACTAGCCGTAGGCTGCCAATTGCTCAAGGCTAATTACACCCGACCATTTATAAACCTGGGTAGAGAGCAGCAATTGTGAATTAATTGTCTTACTGAACGACAAACCCAGTGGGCATCTACAGGATTGGAGCCCTTGCTCTACCAAACGTGCCAAAAAAGTCCATGTGAACCTGGTGTGCATTGATACTAGTAACTGATTAAGGTACATGCAAGGGGGGGGGGGGTGATGCAGGCTCCTGTAAAAGCTTTAAATAATGTAATGTACATTGTGTATATCTTGTATTTTTGTTAAATATATGAAATGAATAATCTCATTATTTTGATGCTTCCATATTTATGCTTGTAGGTACCTCACAGAAGACCAGCTAAAAGGGCCATCCAGTGTAGCAGCCTATGTCTCTGCCTTACAAAAAGGATGTCGATGGGTTGAGTGTAAGTATAAATGTACTTGTACTTGTTTATGTATAGCACTCTGTGTAAATATTCTACACTTTATACATCATAATTAGAGCTGCCACACTACTGCTGAAATCCACTTTTTAAGCTACGATATCTAAGTGCGTTACTTAACTCTGTCCTCTTACCTTTTGATCTATAAAGTGCTTTACATTTTTTTGAAACATTTGCGTAGGATGGTGCGAATGATGAACCCATCATCTACCACGGCCACACGCTAACCTCAGAAATATCCTATATATAAGTCTTCAATATGAATCAACTACATAAAGTTTCTCCGAAATTCAGACCCGTTTAATATCTTCTTTCCTTCTTTGTTCAAACTTTTTCAGTGGATGTGTGGGATGGCGCCAATGATGAACCAATCATCTACCACGGCCACACGCTCACCTCAAAAATATCATTCAAAGCTGCAATAGAGGCCATCAACCAACATGCATTCGAGAACTCAGAGTAAGTGAGATATATTATGAGGGTGATGATGATGAAAGGATGACAACAATGAGAATGGTGATTATGGTGGTGGAAGTGATGATGATGGAGATGGTGGTTGTGATGATGGAGTTGATGATGATGATGATGTTGGTTGTGATTATAATGGAGGTGGTGGTGGTGATGATATAATAGATAACCAATGTGCATTTGATAACTCAAGAGTAAGATTAAACTTGATGGTGATGATGATGATGATGATGATGGTGATGGTGATGGTGATGGTGATGGTGATGGTGATGGTGATGGTGATGGTGATGATGATGATGATGATGATGATGATGATGATGAAGATGAAGATGAAGTTGGAGATGATGGTGATGATGATGATGATAATGATGATAATAATACTTTGTCATTTCTGAAGATAGTAAGTTATTGTGTAGAATAAGTTAATATCTAATGTAGATGACCAACCTATTGTTAAGAACAACAGGGATGGTGCATTATTTTATGTATTCGAGATCATTTCTCTCTCATATCCAATAACTTATTTTCCATATTTAGTGTTATTGAAAAACCACTGTTGTGTCAAACAAAAGTGACGACATACTACATCAAGAATATGGTCTGGAATAAGCTGCTTTTTATGATGTACACATGTACATGTACCTTGGAACTGAATTTTCTAAAAATATCTTTAATATTTACATACCTATTTTTTAAGTTATTGAAAAGTCAAATAATTTGATTTTTTTTTCTTCTTTTGACAGATTTCCAGTAATTGTGTCGATCGAGAACCACTGTTGTGTAGAACAGCAGAAAGTCATGGCGCATTACATCTCCACCGTGTTTGGCGACAAGCTCCACAGGGGACCCATCGACCGGGAAGCATCGTACCTACCCTCACCGCAAGCTCTGGCTGGCAAAATCCTCATAAAGGTGAATTTCAAAACCTTGTTTGATTTGTAAAATCTTATTTGATCACGTATGAGATTCCTTTGCCAATCAGCATGGAAGCATCATACCTACCCTCACCGCAAGCCCTTGCTGGCAAAATCCTCATAAAGGTGAATTTTAAAACTGTATTTGATCGATAAATATGGTTGGTTGCTCGTTGATATTTCTTTTACAGATGTTTAATCAATTTGTATTATTTATGTCTGGGACCGCCCTTTATCGACCCAGAAGCATCGTATTTACCCTCTGGCTGGGAAAATCCTCATAAAGGTGAATTTCAAAATCTTGTTTAATTTTAAATATTTGTTTCAGACATTTTGGTAATCCTCAGGCACTAGTCGATGGGTTTTCTTCTTTTGTCATCATACGGTTATGTCATTGTAAATCTTTTCCTGGAAAACAAACAATTTGTTAGGCACAGAGGTCCCATCGACTGGGAAGCATCGTACCTACCCTCACCGCAAGCCCTCTCTGGCAAAATCCTCATAAAGGTGAATTTTTAAACTTTATTTGATCTCGTATGAGATTCCTTTGACAATCGCTGGATTGCTGCCAATTTAGAAGTTTTTCGCCACCAAAGGCAATGCCCTGACCCCCATTGAAGCATCGTACCTACCCTCACCGGAAGCTTTGGCTGGCAAAATCCTCATAAAGGTGAATTTTTAAACCGTATTTGATCGATTTCAGATGTTATGAAATATGGTTGGTTGCTCGCTGATATTTCTTTTACAGATGTTTAATCAATTTGTATTATTTATGTCTGGGACCAACCTTTATTTGTGACAATACACCACAAAACAACCAATAAGTCGGGAAAACTGATTGTGCTGCTTTTCATAAAACATTTAAATAGAAGTCATTACCTTTAAAATGGTATATCATTCGTCATATTTGGACTAAACAAACCCTCTCAAAATGAACACCAAAGATTTGGAATATGGCTGAAGCAGTTTTAAAATAAGGGAAAAACGGGCCATTTAAAAGATCAGTTTCCATTAAAGCGCTGTAATAAGATCATATTTAAAAGTTGAAAAACAAATATTTAAGCATGATTTCCGTTGCTCAAAATGTTACAGAAGCTAGATTAAATTATGCTTATTCAGGAAATACCAAAATCCTAAATCTCATATTTTGAACAAAATTTGACTATTTTAGCTGATATAAGAGAAACTACCACATAACAGTCGTTTTGTGGTGTAAGGTCACATTTGATCACGTATGAGATTCCTTTGCCAATCGGCGGATTTCTGCTGATTTCAAGATTTCACGTCGGGGGAAAAAAATTGTGTCCTTTTACAGAAATATATTCTAAAGTTTTTGCCGCCAGTGGCAATGCCCTGACCCCCATTCAATCTGTCTGCAAGGTTTGGAAGGTATACCTCTTTCCAAAGTGGAGATACAGCTATTTGAAGGTTGGAGCCAGAGGGTGGCGCAGGATGTGGCGCACCTGTACAAAGTCTATGGGAAAATGTCTCTCAAAGTGCAATTGAATCATATGATTTGTGCAAAATCATTTTATGATTCGTCTATGTTTACTTCATTTCTTTCTTCTCTTCAGGGTAAAAAGCTGCCGGATGGTTATGAGGGGGACGAGGGGGAGGTGACGGACGAGGATGAGGGGTCGGACACGGACAGGGGGAAGAAAATAAAGAAGGTATGGAATCAAGGCTAATCACTGTTTTACTTTTCTTCATTTAGATGATGCAAAAGATGCTAAACACTGCTTTTCATCTTATTTATGTACAGTACATGTTTTGTATGTTGTGTGCAAAGTGAGACAAGTCTCTGAATGTCCACATTACATATTCATATATTGTGAGTCAGTGAGCTTCATATATATTTTTTAAACATAATACAAGAGAGAAAAGTTCTTAAATGTACATCAGTATCATCATCACCACCACCACCATCTGCAGAAGCATATATATATTCTTCATCAGAATTCTCAAAATTATCATCATCATCACCATCATCAATTTCATCATCATTAATTTCTTCAGCATCATTATCAATTTTGATTATCGCCATCATTATCAACAATATGATATTCTTAATCAGTACTATCAAATTTATCATCATCGTCATCTTCATCACCATCACCACCATCATCATCAGTATTTTATTCTCATTTTGATCTATATTATCATCATTTGTTTTACCCATCAAACTGATCTACATCATCATCATCAGCATCATCATCATCAGCAGCATCATCATCATCATCATCATCATCATCATCTTCATCATCATCACCACCACCATCATCATCATCAGTATTTTATTCTCATTCTGATCTATCATCATTTGTTTTCCCATCAAACCGATCTAGGCCAGAGTTTTCTCCTTTAGCGCGAGAGAGCGACCTGACCTTTTTGTCAAGAGGTCAAAGGTCGCAATGCGGCAGATAATGAGCTCATTGGCCGAGGTATACATTGTATGGTGAATGGAATGGGAATGAAGGCATGGTGTGATGATATTTTGTTAATTATTTTTTCCCATCAAGGCAAGCTACTTCAAGGCAAAATTGATCATTATTTCCCTCGACAAATTGGCCACTCCTTATTTTGTTCTGCCTTTTAATGACATAAAAATAGGTGGAAAATATTTAATTATCAAGATTTAAAGACAAATTTGAAGTAACTTTGACATAAAGTTGCCAATTTGAACGCAACAAAATTGTTTTGATAATATGAAAATGTGTTGCCAATTTAAGGATTTTCCTAAATTATATCTAGGCATTATTACAAAAAATCATGAACAAATAACGAAAGCAGGTAGAGCAACAAACGGGAGCTTAAAAAATAGAGAAATGTATGCTCTTTTTCATTGTGAACTTGATACTTCAAAGGTCGCAATGAGGCTGATAATGAGTTTATTTGGCTGAGGTATTATGTGAATGAAGGCATGGCGTGATCATCTTTTGTTTAATTTCTTTTTTCCCCCTGCCAAGCACTTGTCTGTTTCGTATTTAATTTTAATAATTAATTGTCCAACCCTCTCTCTTCAATTAATATTTTTTAAATTGTTTTTTTCTTCACCTTATCTTTTGAATTGCGATTTTCTGTGACTGATATTGAAGTTTTATAAGCTTAGCTCCAGTGAAATCTGTTTTTAAGGTTTATCTTGTCATCAGTGAAGAGAACTTCCATGATTTTGTTAAGTGTGTCATGCCCGTACACTGTAACTCTATGATTCTATCGCTATCACATTTGTTTCTGATTTATTCATTCATGCTCATTTTCTTGATTGTTTGTTTTGAATGGTCTTGATTATTTCACGCTAATTTTCTAATAATTTTCTGCCTAACATTTTTCAATTGAATTTTAGAATCCCAATGTTAACATCTCGGTCTTTAAGAAATGCAATTAATATTTCAAACCTGCAATTAATTATTATTTTGTTTGTATGTTTTGTTTTTATAGCCCTCTTGGGCAAGTACATGTAAATGAAAGTTTGATAAAGTTTATTGTCCTGAATATGAATCTTGTGGCCAAATCAAGAAACAAAAACAAAGTTTGGCAAGTACAATCTAAGCATTGATGTTTTGGTGGCCCAAAGCTAATTTGTATGGCCCCTAGCTAGCAGGCCAGTGTAATTGCGGGCCCTAAACATAAATTCCGAGAAAAAAATACTCTTGTCAAAATCATTTCAGATGCATCTGAAATAACAAATGATAATGTACAAGTTTTAGCTGCAAAAATTAATGTTCAACCATGCAGTACTTTTCTTTGAATTCCCTTTAACCACTTCAGGTTGATTTCGCTGTAACATGTACAGTAAAACCTGTCTTAGCGGCAACCTGTCTATAGCAGCTAACCTGCCTACACAGTCAACCCTGTCGTAGTGGCAACCTGTCTATAGCACCCAACCAAACACATTCCCATGCAGAGGAAAACAATGCTATAAAACCTGTCTATAGAGGTCACCTGTCTAAAGTGGCCACCTTTACTGTTTCCCTTGGGCGGTCACTGCATTCTCCATAGACGCTAGCCAGATTATTTGGGGACAACTGTAAACGTGGTAATGTTCGCGGTGCATTGAATTTCGCAGATTTCGCGCTGAAGTCAGCGTCCGCGAATATAAATGCGCGATTTGCAATGCGTGTGAACACTTGTTCGACCGCAAAATTTAAAATCCGCGAATGTGTTTTTGTGTTGCTCTGCGCGAAATATTAATCGTGCGAAAATGACAACGTTTAAGTAGTCCTGAGACCTGAGTGAGTTAAAGCATTTTTTCTTTTCTATGATAATGTACAAGTTTTAGCCAATAAAATTAAGTTCCAATGGGCAGTACTTTTCTTTCCAAATTAATTAATTTTTTTCTTTTTTTTTACTGATTTAACAGGACAGTCTGAAGAAGCGGACATTAATACGAGAGCTCTCGGATCTCGTGTCACTATGCAAGTCCATCCGCTTCCCAGGCTTCAGTGAAGCAAAGCAGAAACGTAAGTCATCAAATTGGCAATGCCTCAATCTTTCTCTTCTTGTACTAAATGTATGTTGATATAAGAGTTGTCTGATCTCGTCTCATTATGTAAGTCCATCCCTAAGTCATCAAATTGGCAACTCCTTGTCTTATACTATATCTATTGCCAATTTAAGGATATCAGAAATACGGTCTTAAAAAGGGGAAATTACAGTAGCCTGCATAGGTTGTTCGTTCTCTTGTCGTTATGTAAGCCCATACGTTCTCAGGCTTCAGTGAAGAAAAGCAGAAACATGAGTCATCAAATTGGCAACTCCTCATTCTTTCTCATATGTTTGCTCTCTGTGGCCATCAACGTTCTGTTGCACATATTACGGATCAGTGCGATGAGTCAATCACGCTCATTGTAAGGATTCAGAGTGCATGCAATTATCGTACACAGGACCCTATACACATGTGTTGCATTCTGAATAAACTAGACAATCGATAAATCATAAAATATGCCTTATCTGACTATACATCTTATGCCATCTAGTACTACTTCTACATGTATATCCCAGTCAGTTATTATTGCCAATTTAAGGATGTAAGGATTGGAGATCAACAGTTTAAGATCTTGTCTCACTATGCAATTGAAATTCTCACACATTTTATAATATCTTTCTGACTCATTTTTAATTTGTTTTCCTTTTATACTTTTTTAGAGAACTACTGGGAAATCTGTTCCCTATTGGAGAATCTAGGAGACAAATTTGCGAACATGTGCCCCGAAGAATTTGTGAGTTACAACAAGCGGTTTCTGTCCCGAGTTTTTCCAAATCCAAGCCGGGTCGACTCGACGAACCTAAACCCACAGGACATGTGGAACGTTGGCTGCCAAGTTGGTGAGTTGATATAACTAACATAAAGTTGCAAGTGTGGGACTGGTAAATGACATTAATTATTGTCAGTATAGGCATTTCTGATCTATCAACTTACAAAATGGGGTTTCTGTCCCGAGTTTATCCGAAGCATAGCATCCAAGAGGATATGACCAACACGAAATTGCCAACTGAGTTTGGAAAAGTTTTAAGTAAAACCCAAAGCAAATAGTTCCCCCCCCCCCCCCAATATGATTGCACGACCTTAGAATTTGAAACGCTGATAAGAATAACATGTATTTATTGCATTAGACATTTTAGTTCTCCAGATTATGAGATGCTTATCTTGATGATAGTTGTACAGTATGTTACTGTGAAATCTTTTCTCAATATACAATGTATGTGTACTTGATAAACTGAATAATAATGTAAACAATCAAATTAACATTCTTATGTTATGTCTTTTGTTCAATTAACATTTATCTAATGTTTTTCTGGTGATTGTTGTAAGTTCTTTCAGCTGTTAGATAATTAGGTTATGTTATGTTTTGTTGTTGTTTTAGTTGCCTTTCTGACTATAATCTGTGATTTTGTTGTTGTTTTAGTTGCCTTGAATTACCAGACGCCAGGGCTGATGATGGATCTGTACGATGGGAAGTACCAGATGAATGGCAGCTGTGGGTTCGTCCTCAAACCAGCCATCATGAGGGAAGGTATGCAAGTTTCGATAAATAACTTTTATAATACTATTAAACAATAACAATCAAGCATTTTGAGGGAAGGTATGTGGGTATGTGATAATAAGATTGCTGTCTCTTTGTGTCAGTTAGCAGCAATACAGCGACTTCAATGATGAACACGGTCTATAATAAAAGAAATGAAAGATAATACTCTTGATTAAGATTACAATATAACATAACCCTCTAATGTGGCCCTTTAGCAAGGCACTAAACCCAGCCAGGATGAGGATTATCTCAAGGCAAAATCAATAATTTTTTCCCAATATGTTCAACTTCTCATTTTTTGCTGCCTTTTAAGTCATCAATCCGAACAATTCATTATTCACCTCCCTTCTCAGAAGTCAGCTTATCTTGCAATTTGATTAATTTGTCACATTACCATTTTACTTTTTTGTTTTCATTCTCGTTTTGTTCAGAGATTGCATACTTTCGGCCAAACTCATTTGACCTCATTCCGGGTGTTTCACCGCAGATCCTACACATCAAGATCATCAGCGGCCAACAGTTCCCAAAGCCTAGAGGCTCAGGATCAAAAGGGGAGGTAATATAGGATTTTTTTGGGGGGGAATCATTTTAACAAGTTTGACCAGTTCCGTACTGGATTTTGCTATTCCCAGGAAGTGAGAGGAAACAAGCTCGTAGATTAATGTATTTTCTCTTAAATCTCAACCCAGGTGGTTGGGATACCTGTGTTTGGCAATCTGGGGTCCGTTTCATGAAAGGGTCTTATCTCCATATGTACACACCACTGGTATAACTTCGACATTTAAGGCAACACATGTTGTATGAAAGCATCTTTGCTATTATACTTCCAACCTTGTCCTTTGTGATCAGAACAAACGCCATCCGTATGTCCATAGATCAGTCACAGTCACGTGACAGTTACGACGGTCTTAAGCTAGGACCCTTTCATGAAACGGGACCCTGGCTTATTGTAAAGAAGAGAGACTCAAGAACAATTTTTAAAAATTATATATAAGAGATAATACAGGTTCACACTTAAGTTTTCATATGAATCATCTTAATTTTTCTCTACACAGGTGATAACCCGTAACATTTCGGTTAAGATCTTTGGCATTCCAGCAGACTATAAAGAAGAGAGATTCAAGAATAATGTCAAACAATTGACAATTTTGCCTCACTGGAAATTCAACTAATCCTAAGACCTCAAAACTACTTGACCGTTGCGATAATCATGAGACAAAGATATACACGTACGAGAGAATACAGACTCACAGTAAAGTTTTCATCTTAAAGGTGCACCTGTAAAGTGTCAGATATTGCCCAAAATGACATTTGAGACTTCAATTCTGTACCAAAATCATTGTAAGATATGCCCGAATGATGTGTGAAAGTTTCATTGAAAAGGAACACAGCTTTCCTGGTTAGAAAAGCGAAAATATGCGTCAGCTTTTACAACAAATTACTGTATGACGTTTATGAGGTTTATGACCGTTCATTAACGCCCTTGAGCTGAATGATAGATATCGTCATACAGGGGCATTTGAAAAAATCTAACCCTATTTTATTCTTCTCTATAAGCTAAACAACACGGTAGAAGAGAAACGAGGAAGCTCCAATAATTTTGTGGAGTTAGACACTTTACAGGCATCCCTTTAATGATATAATTTTCTTATATTTTCTCCACACAGGTGATAGATCCCTATATCTCAGTTGAGATCTTTGGCATTCCAGCAGACTGCAAGGAAGAGAGAACGAAGACAGTGCCTCATAACGGTAAGAATCATTCACACTAACCAGGCCAGGGGTCAGGGGTCATGGGCCAGGGGTCAGGGGATAGGGGTCTAATTCCCTCCCCCCCCCCCCCCTCGGTTGAGATCTTTGGCATTCCAGCAGACTGCAAGGAAGAGAGAACCAAGACAGTGCCTCATAACGGTAAGAAACATTCACACTAATCAGGCATGGGGTCAGGGGTCAGGGGCCAGGGGTCTAATGCCCCCCCCCCCCCCCCTCGGTTGAGATCTTTGGCATTCCAGCAGACTGCAAGGAAGAGAGAACGAAGACAGTGCCTCATAACGGTAAGAATCATTCACACTAATCAGGCCAGAGGTCAAGGGTCAGGGGCCAGGGGTCTAATGCCCCCCCCCCCTCCCCCCCTCGGTTGAGATCTTTGGCATTCCAGCAGACTGCAAGGAAGAGAGAACGAAGACAGTGCCTCATAACGGTAAGAATCATTCACACTAATCAGGCCAGAGGTCAAGGGTCAGGGGCCAGGGGTCTAATGCCCCCCCCCCCTCCCCCCCTCGGTTGAGATCTTTGGCATTCCAGCAGACTGCAAGGAGGAGAGAACCAAGACAGTGCCTCATAACGGTAAGAATCATTCATGGCAGCAAACAAGCTGAATTGCACGTGCTAATCATTAAATCAAAACAAACAATGTAATTCATTTAAACGTGAACAGTAATTGTGTATATGAGACCGGCTCCCAGAGAATGGGTGTAAAGTCGGGATGGGTCTTTAGTACTTAGAGCCTCAAAATCATAAAATATTGTCTTTGGCTGAAATTTTTAACTTTATGGGATTTGATACTTACATGTTTCATCTACATTCTCTGAATATTTCAGGTCCTTAATCAAATTTGTTATGCCGTAAATAATGATTTTTCTAAGCAACCTTCATTTCGGTTTCGACCAGAAACTCAGTAAATCCGCGCTGGCTGATCATGATCGATTGTGAAACGAACGCGCCAGCTATGTGTGTGTGATTCGACCGTACCGCCGCGGCGAGCTGCACGAAGAAAGCACTGTAGCTGTACAGTGATTGGTCAGACTAACCTGAATAGAGTTGTATTGTCCGTGTGTTGTACATTTCCGGGAAGCGTTCGCGGCATTTAACTTACTGTATAGTAAACGAGTACCTAGTTGGTTTGTTTATAATTCTATGGGTACCGCATTGAATCGCGCTGGGCATGCCGCAAGTGTGCAGTGTGCGTGTGCAGCGTACCATATAATACGGTATCAAACTGCGCTTTTCTTTTGTCTACCGGTGGTACAGCGGCGGTATGGTGAATATGATGCGGTTGTTTATGGCGGTACGTACATACACAATACACCGCGGTTGTAATATATGCACATCAAAGGGCAGCACATGGGCTAGTTTGTCGATCAACTGAGACTTAGGGCTGAGGCTTTGTACAATTACGTAATACCGGCGAAAGCGTTGCTGATTGGCCGATGAATAACAGTATAACTGCGCATGCATTATTTCGTTTGCTGATCTATTACGAAAAGCGGAAAGGTGAAAGCGAACCGTTCAACTTCTCGCTCGGTGTGTGAGAATGCTTTTCTGAATGGATGCAAAACTTTAGAAACGATTTTCTCCGTTGTTTGACAAATCACGGGGCTCTGGTCCATGTTATTAATTTGCGTTTTTCTAGCCTTCAAGAAACTCATACTTATCAAGTTGTATATCATTTTAAAGCTGAAATCCTAGAGAATTCAAAACACTAACAATCTCAATTTTGATATTCTCGATGAATTACCCAAAGTGACAGAGCCGGTCACATATGTACATAACTGTGAAAAAGACAAAAGAAATTCAAATATAAAAAATTACATTCTTACACTTGTCTAAATAATCATGAATTCATGTTCACTTAAAGGGTACCACCACCCAAAAATAATATTCTTATAAATAAAAGGTAACCTCTTTAGTAGTCCATTCCACCAACAAGTTCAGAAAAATATGTTACCAGAAAAAAAAGTGTATAGTTGAAAAGGCGTCACCATTCTAAAGCTGCGTTCATTAGGTCTGCATATACAAAGACTACGAACGAATCGTCCGGGATTATATTGTCTCCAAACGTATGCGTGAATAGAATTGGCGCACTCTCAGACGTTGGGCACATACGGAACCATGAAATAATGATGGTTCCGTAAGGGAGTGTAATTAATTGTATTGTTTACCAAATACACAACACTTTGCAAAGTGTTGAGCATCTATTAGATATCACAAAACGGTACCAAAACATATAGTTATTTGTTGTTCTTTGAGAAAGGATTAAAACTATTAGGGTTTAACTTAATTTCAGAATTTAAAGCAAATCACCATTTTCTGTATCTAGGCAGTTACAATGGTTGATTAGGTTGAAATGATTTGGTGTTATTTTTTGCCCAATGTAATATTGAATTTTGTATTTCTTTTTCTTTTTACAGGATGAAAGTGTTCTCGGTCAACTTTCCAAAATGGATTAAAACTATTATGGTTTAAACTTAATTTCAGGATTCCTAAGCATATCACCACTATCGGTCACAATGGTTGATAAGGTCGAAATGATTTGGTGTTATTTTTGCCCAATGTAATATTATTTTTCCTTCTTTTTGCAGGATATAATCCGATCTTCGATGAGAGTTTTGAGTTCTCTGTGAACCTGCCTGAGTTGGCTCTCGTCCGCTTTGTGGTTCTGGACGATGACTTCATTGGAGATGAGTTCATTGGGCAATACACCATCCCTTTCGAGTGTTTACAACCAGGTATGTAATGTTTACATATTAGTGTACGCATTTTGATAAACCTTACTGTAAAACATTTGATAAAATGGTTTCTTTCATGAATGTTACACAGTTGATTCCTGGAGTTTATTTACTGATTAACATTAAATTGTACTTATGTAAATACGAATCAAGATATTAGGTACATGTATGTGAACAAAATAATATTTTCAGCCGTTAAGCAATCATTCTGTAGCAGTATTAATAATAATAATATCAATAATGGTGGCTACTTTATATAAAGCGCACGTTCCGACTCGAGGCTCGCGGCGCATCACTATTTTATCAACAAATTGTTATGCTTTTTGTTTTTGCAGGATACAGGCACATCAGCCTGTTATCAAACACAGGGGAACCCCTAACACCAGCCTCACTGTTTATACTGTTTGATCTTACAGGGTACAGACACATCAGCCTGTTATCAAACACAGGGGAACCCCTAACACCAGCCTCACTGTTTGTACTGTTTGATCTTACAGGGTATAGACACATCAGCCTGTTATCAAACACAGGGGAACCCCTAACACCAGCCTCACTGTTTGTACTGTTTGATCTTACAGGGTATAGACACATCAGCCTGTTATCAAACACAGGGGAACCCCTAACACCAGCCTCACTGTTTGTACTGTTTGATCTTACAGGGTATAGACATATTAGCCTGCTATCAAACACAAGGGAGCCCCTAACACCAGCCTCACTGTTTATACTGTTTGATCTTACAGGGTATAGACACATCAGCCTGTTATCAAACACAGGGGAACCCCTAACACCAGCCTCACTGTTTATACTGTTTGATCTTACAGGGTACAGACACATCAGCCTGTTATCAAACACAGGGGAACCCCTAACACCAGCCTCACTGTTTATACTGTTTGATCTTACAGGGTACAGACACATCAGCCTGTTATCAAACACAGGGGAACCCCTAACACCAGCCTCACTGTTTGTGCATATAGCCGTCACCAACAAGAGAGGAGGAGGGGTATGTATTTTACTTATTGATTCAAATGTTTTCTTGTCTAGGGTTGAAGCAAGCTATCTAAACATATATTTGTATTTGTTTCTTTCTATCTTTCTACATGTATCTATTGATCCATCAATCCTAGATCTTTAAATTCATTCACATCTTTGATGTATACACTAACACATAAGTTGAAGGCAGCTTGCATTTGGATTTCAGGGAACCTTAAAGGGGACCACCAGGCAAAGAACTACACATAATTATGTTTTGGTACCGTTTTGTGATATCAAATACATGTAGATACCCAACATTTTGCAAAGGGTTGTGTTATTTATAAACAAAGCAATTAATTTCCACCACTTACGGAACCACTACTATTTCCTGGTTCCGTACGGGCCAAACATTTGCGAGTGCGCCAATGCTATTCACGTGTACGTTTGGAGACAATAGAATCCTGTGCGATTTGTTCGCTCTGGACTTTGAACTTGTTGATGGAATGGAATACTAAAGATGTTACCTTTCATGTATAAGAATATTATTTTTGGGTGGTGGTACCCTTTAAAGGGCTACACCCTGGGCATTCAATTGCATAGCCTGTATTCTATCCCTTTTACTGCTTCAATTACTTGGATCTACTTTCTGGAATCATGAAGACCTTTCATTATAATTTGAAATAATTTATCTATATTTGTATCTTATACTTAACATTGCATAGTCCTTGGTATTCAATTTCCCGTATTCTGCCCTTTACTACCGTTAACTACATTTCTACTTTCTTGAAACCTAAAATCTTGTTATCATAATATAAGATAAATGACTAACCTCTAATTATATCTTAATACTTAAAGTGGCTTAGCCCTGGGCATTCCATTTTCTGTATTATGCCTTTTTCCAGCTTCGTTTTCATGATTTATTGTATCGATTTTCTTGTATCCTAAAAACTTGTCATTAAAATATACAATAAATGATTGATCCATAATTATATCTTAATTAATGCTTAAAGTGGCTAAGTCCTGGGCATTTTCAGGTGAGCTTGTGCATGACAACAGAATAATTTGTTTATGATTCTCAAACGTTCATATTTACAGTGAATACTTTTAGTATATTATTATCGTTTTAATGATTATCTCTATTATTTTGTCTTGCTTTGAACCATAATCATATGCATGTTGACAAGATGTTTTTTTTCTTCAGAGTATTACATTATTGTTTCATTATTTGGAAAGTTGGATGATTTTGGAAATGATTTAAATAGGTTCAAGTATTCACTGATTTAATTTTTTTCAGAAAGTTTTGTGTTAAAGTTTAAATATGTGATAATCCTTATTGTATCAATTATTATATTGCATAAGTTTTAATTCATATTTAATGATCTTCATTTGGATTTTATTTCATGGTGGGGTGCAAATTTGTTGAATTTGTGATTTGGTTGAAAATTTTCTTTTGAACAGAACTTATATTAATAGTAAATATATAATCCATTGCGGATATAGTATCGGAAATAATATCGCTAATGATATTCGTTTGTCTCGCAATGTATGGTCAAACTAGGAATCTAAACGATTGTGATGTTGGGAGCCACGGTAGAGCATAAAAGCTGAGTGTCTACATTTGATATTATCATTTGACAAAGAACTTATATTGTTTGTACATTTTTAAAAGGGCCACGGTACTATAAATCAAGATATATACAGTACCTACTGTTGACAGTACACACTCTTCTGTAATGGGAAATATATTGTTTCTTATATACTTTCAAACATTTCATTGACAATTATGTGTAGACTTCCTTCAGATATGTTACATGTACAATGTACTTTAGTTATCACATAATATCATTTTCTATTTTGTTACTTTGGAACTTTAGGGGAGACTTGTGATAATGTAGAAATATATGCATGGTCCTGTGTACATATATGTACATGTACAAAATGTATGTGTCAAATGTTTAACATTTCTTGATGAAAAGGACATATTTGTATTTCTGTATGTGAGTGTTTGTTTAGAAAAACATTACATATAGAGCTTATGTAGTACAAGGGCGTGTTGCATAGAGTTGCTATCAATCCTTAAGTTGCAATTAAATGCAAGTCAGAAATGCTCCATTATGCTCAAATCTGATTGCTTAAATGGGCATATTTTCTTATTTGCGTTTAATCGCTACTTTGCGATTGATCCCAACTGTTTATGCAACACTCCATAGGTATCATAGTTGCTGACATGTGTATCTAGTTGCCTTTATTAGCAGGGTGCATTTCATGTATAACCTCTAAATCATAAAGTCAAAAGACAAAAAAACAAACTTTAATGTTAAAGACATTATTGAGAAAGTAAGAGAATCAAAGTGGAGATGGGCTGGGCATGAAGCAAGACTGGACAATTGATGGACATATCGCTTGACAGAATGGCAACCAAGGCAGGGAAAGAGAAGAAGAGGAAGGCAAAACAAAAGATGGAGAGATGAACTAACATCATACATGGGAACGGCCACATGGCCCAGGATAGCTAGAGACAGAAGAGAATGGAAATGTCATGAGTAGGGCTTTGTCCAATGTCTGGATGAACTACATGTACATGTACATGTATATTATAGCCTGATAGATAGATAGATAGAATCCTTAAGCCAATTAGGGCAAGAACATGTTTGTAAATCTTTAAAAAGAAAAAGAATGCATTGCCTTTAGAAAATGTCACTTGCCCTAGAAATGAATTGAACCAGTAGTTTTGTTTAGATCTTTTTTTCTTTGAATCTTTGTGAAACACACCCCAGAATTCTTAAGCACAAACCAAAAAATATTGGAATTAATATTAAATCTTGTTTTTTGTTTGTTCTGTAGAAGCCAACAAGGAGAGGGATGTCAGTGAAGAAATCCAAGAAGTCTAGGGAGTACACCCGGATGAAGACCATTGGCGTGAAACCTGTTGATGAGGCTTTCAAGGTAACATTGCAGTTATTATTATACCCCTTTTACCCTCTGAGTGCTATGGTCGATTTATGAATCAGATCTTCGGATATGTTCCTTAGTGCACAAAATAGATAAGTGTGGAATAAGTTGTATAGACTCAGATTTCGTTGTTGGTGAAGAAATCCACTAAATCTTGGAAGTACACCAGAATGAAGACAATCGGTGTGTTAATGTTAATCTCTTTAGTTTCATTGATTTCTTCACTTAGACCAAAATACAACCGCTCCGAGAGGCTGTGGATCTCAAAGAGAACATCCAGTGCTCGATGATCGGTTTCAAAGAGGCGTGCGGACTGACGTTGATGGCTAACTAATTAATCAAATTCAAATTGACAGTGTATGTCAAATTATTATCAAAATCATGTACAATGCAAAGTAAAATTCAACTTCCAATTACATGTACATGTAAATCTCTTGTATCTCATTGATTTCTTCCCCTAGACTGCAATACAACCGCTCCGAGAGGCCGTGGATCTCAAAGAGAACATCCAGTGCTCGATGATCGGGTTCAAAGAGGCTTGCGGACTGGCGTCGATGGCTAACCTCAAACAGTGTGTGAGGGCGCTGTTTAATCGACTCGCCAAGACGGCCGAGCCGGTCTCCATCGCCGTGGAAACGGAGTCGGAGGGGGGCGCAACCATCTTGAAGCTGGAGGGCAACGCTCCAGAAGTGCTGAAGAAAGCTGTAGCGTCTTATGGCGTGGTGAGTGTAACAGGGACTCATAATTATCTTCTCTTCTTTACTCTCTCTTTCCCTCACTTGGCATATCTTAGAGTTGGTGTAGGGGGCAAAGGTTCCCAAGTGGTGGCGGCCATGGTTCAGCTCTAAGGCCCCAACTTAATGGAGGGGGGGGGGGGTGTTGTTATAAAAAAAGTTACTGTTGCCATTGTTATGAACTTGTTTCTTGTTTCTCAAGTTGGTGGGCGAGTGTATGAGCTATTGAAAGTGGTCTGTTCAATGTTATGGCTCGATTCAATGTAATAGCTCCATTCAGTGTAATGGCTCTATTCAATGAACTCTTTCTGTCTCTCTCTAGTTGGCGGATAAATGCAAGAAGCTGATGAACCAGGCCAAGGGAATGTCAACCAGGATAGAAGAAGGCTGCATTCAACATATTGCAACAGTTTAATTCAATGTAATGGTTTCATTCATTGTAACGGATCCATTCAATATGGCGATGGCTCTATTGAATGAATCAAATGAACTCTTTCCTTCTCTCTTCAGTTGGTTGATGAATGTAAGAAGCTGATGGACCAGGCTGAGGGAATATCAAACAGAATAGAGGAAGCAGAGAAGGCTGGAATGCAATTTCATGTAAGTACAGGGTTTGTTTCATTCACACTAAGATTGCTGCTAAAATTTTGCAAGACAAATTTTGTAATAATTTTCATATAATATTTCATTACTGCAGGAAAAAACACAATAAAAACATAAGAGGAACTTCTGAGTAAAAAAAAACAAAAACATAATGTATGCCCCCCCCACACCCCTAATCAGTGTGACCATGCTATGGTACTATTCTTACACAACATGTAATCATGTGAAGAGCTTTTCTTGTCTAGTGGTCCGAGCTTCTCTCTTGGCACTGATTGGCCTGGGTTTGAATCTTGGCTGCGTCTATCGGAAGTTGACGATAAAGGGCGGTCCAATATGGAAATCATCATAATTGATTGAACGCATCTGCAAACACCAAATAACCAACCAACCATGTGTTATCAAGACATATCAATGTAGATCGCCTTGTCAAGTTAAATGCATATTCTTACTTTTGGAGACTTGGGAAGAATAAATTGCATTTTATTATTTGTTTTCTTCACTACAGGACAATCTCACACAGCTGCTTTCAAAGGAAGGGGTGAAGGGCAGGAAGCTGACAAGAGTAAGTGAGCTAGATATAAACAAAAAGATGAAGTTAAAATCAAAGAATGTTGGCTCAATTCTCAGTTTTGGTTTGCTAGATTAATATATATGTATGTGACCGGCTTTAGCAAAACCAGGGACTTGTCTGTAATTAATGTTTTGAAGAAAGAGGCATTTTAAGTTCACACAATGTGTGTAAAAGGCCTATGATTGTAAAATTGATACAATCTTCGCCAATTATTGACCAATTAGTGATGAGACCGAGCTTTCTAATGGTGTGAAAATCTACATTTTGATTTTTACCGACAAGTGCCGGGTTTTGCTATTTCGGGTCACATATAAGTAATACAAAACATGATATTACGTTTCATATAGTACTTACTTATCTTTGTTGCCTAATGGAAATAAGACTTGTTGTGTGTTTTCTCTATCATTAAACAACAAAAGAATATTTATCTTGAAACTCTGCTGACATGATTTCATGAATATACAGTAGATGCAGATTTGTTAAAATCAGAAATTGTATTAGAAAATTATCATGTGCTATGTGACATTGTCAGGAGTTAAATTAAACCGCCAATGAAGTGGCCGGAGGCATTATGTTTTGGGGCTTTCCATCCATCTGTCTGGCTCATTTTTGCGATATCTTGAGAAGTGATTGACAGATTTATTTGTTCTTCTTTTCCCCTGATAACAGTCGACTGAAAACTTTGCGTGGAACATCAGGATTCTGAAGGGACAGAGGGAGATCCTTGCTAATGCCAAAGAGGAGTGCCGTGATTGGATGAAACAGGTAAGTTTGGCAGAGTGATGTATGAAAGGAGCTTTGTGATTGGCTATTAAAAACTGCTAATTTCAAAGAGGAGAGCTGTGATTCGATGAAACAGGTTAGATAGGCAGATTATTGTATGTAAGGAGCTCTGTGATTGGCTATCAAAAGCTGTCAAGAGCAAACATTGAGCTAATGACGATGAAGTGATTTATGTGTGTAAATGCTTTGGCTGAATAACCTAATATAGGCTATAATTTACCCATAAAATCACACAATAAGGCGAATATTGTTTTCTAATTGTGTTCCTTTTATTTACAATACATTTTTATGCTCTGCCGTGGACAGAAGTCAATTTCTGAATACTTTTTGGTGACAAAATACATTTTTGACAAATCTGTACTCGCTTCATTCTTCTGTTACTATACAAACAAAGCTTCAAGCATTATTGCTTGAATTTGACAAAGATAATGGGCCATTTTTTTTGGTCAATTGTTTGTTTGATAATTTGTTGAAAATGTGGAAAGAAATATGAAATGAAACTTTTTCTTTACACCCTATTCCAGGTTCTGGAGACGGCAACCTCCCTCAAGCAGGCCCACGAGGGCGCTATACTGGAGGAGGATGACATCAGGTGATGTCCGTTTCTCCGTCACGCTGACTTCCGCAGATACAATAAAGTCGCCGACGCCAAAATAAAAGTCTGGTCTTTTTATAGTGCCCCTAATATTAGATATTTGTCATATTTTGCACAATATGCATTTATGTGTACATGTATAATATACTTTATGTTCATGTATGTGCAGCACATGCATTAATTATGCATGTAGAGTACTGAAGTGTGATGTCGCAGCTATTCGTTGCCACGGTTAATGGTTCTAAACAATGTCGGGCAAGCCAGAAATGCGTGAACTGTAGTATTGGTTGCTTAAAAGGCAATAAAAGTACTGAAGTGTGACGGCACAGCCATTCATTGTCATTGGTAATGGTTCTAGACAATGTCGGGCAAGCCAGATTGTTTCTGTCAACATACTTCAGAGTATTGAAGTGTGATGACACTGCTATTCGTTGCCATGGGAACTAATGGATCTAAACAATGTCAGGCAAGCCAGATATTTCTATCCGTAGCATTCCCACCCATGGCAATCATTAATTAGTAACGTTTCAATATATGGTCATCTGCAGTGAAGCGAACACTTTGACCATTCAAGTTCAGCCATATTTGACCGGCTACAGCGAAACCCCCCACTTGTTGGTCAAAATCAAATTTGTGATTTAAAATATAATTTGAAAGGACTATTTATCAGCTTTAATTTGTTACCCATTTCAATTAATTCGGATAATAATTGGCTGAGATATATAATCATTCTTATATCTCATAATGTGATAAGTTGAAACTGAGATATCGTTGATTCAAACATGGCAATTACTATTAAAACCATGCATAATTGTTTTACAAAATCGTCAATAACTTTGCACTGGATTAATATTTCAAGTTGATTTATTTTGCATTAGAAATAGCAAGCGTTTATTTTGCTAGATACATGTCAAAATCTTCATTTTAACCCTGGGACCAATTTTCAACTTTGGAAGTCCATAACTGCACAACATAATTACCGACAAGTGGTGGGTCATGATATAGCCCGTCACATATTTTTGATGTATTGAACATGTCCCTGTACATTTAACCCTCTCAAGACTGTGAGTTTACCAGAACATGCATTTTTCAAAGACAACTTGAGTATTTGGGGGACCTTCATTCAGTATGCAGGGCTAGACACTCGCACTGGCCCAGGGCCAGTGAAATTGCACTTTGGGCCAGCAAAATGTATAAAAGTCATATTTTGGTGGCCCGATCGGGCAAGCAGATGTTCAACCCAACATTAACACAATTAGAAAAATCTTGTTATCTTCCATGTCATGCTTCATCTATAATCACAAGTTTGATCAGGAAAGAGTGATATTTTGTATAGTAAAAAAGTTTACTCATGACATGTATACAAGTTTCGGTCCAGTAAATTTGTCTTTCGGGCCACCAGAAAAGGGGAAGAAATTATTTCACTGGCTTGACCGGGCCACTGACACAAAAAGTAAGTGTGGAGCCCTGCAGTATATGTTAAATACTTGTATTTACAATGTAAAATGCATCAAATGTAAATAAAAGGAAAGCCAAAGTTTGACCATGTTTCTATCATGCCAGAGAAATAAAAAGTTAGCCATATTTTACACAAGTGCATTCTGGCCATGACTTTTACTACAGTAAAATAAAATCCAAATGTAATATTTGAAGACATTATAACATCAACATATTTGTAAGATTTTCAGTTGATGAATTTATCAAATCTCAGTTACTTACTTAAAGGGCAATGCAACTCAAGAATAGAGTTTATCCTACTTGATATATCGTAATATGCCTTTTTATTATATATACAATAACTCCGACTCAGATTTCTGCTTTGGGAGAAATATGTGAAAACTCTATCGGGCTTACCACTATTCATGCGAACACTGGAGGCCACCATTATTAGGTGTGTGCGGACTTATGGTCAGTGATATGCACTAATGCATTTCAATGGC
Source organism: Echinarachnius parma (assembly GCA_037951105.1). Lineage (NCBI taxonomy): Eukaryota > Metazoa > Echinodermata > Echinoidea > Clypeasteroida > Echinarachniidae > Echinarachnius > Echinarachnius parma. Next base: position 17,246 of record JBAMJV010000516.1, on the reverse strand, counting down.
ACCTATAGAATTCATTGTCTGAATACTTGTAGATGCTTTGACGAGTCTGTAAATCAGTGAAAAGCTTTTTGTTCGGCCCGTAGCGCACTCGTCATAGTTTGCAAAGCATGTCGGGCAATTACAAAAACATGGCCACTCCCATCACCTTTTGCCGCTGTAAGAATTAGTAAAATGTGGGTATGTTCACGTAAGGATTTCATGGGATCCAGGAGGCCAAAATTGCCAAGTTATGTATCAAATAAAATGTCTGTTCACCCTCTAAACGATAATAATAGCCGAAAGCCATAGTTTCATTGCCCTTTAAGCTAAATTTCAACTTCAGTATAGAATTGAATACCCGCCATACCACAATGCCTAGAGAGTGGTAATGTTAGCCTATATGTGTACCTAGAAACTAGAAACAAAATAATGATATATAATTGTTTGCGGGAAGTACCACCAATAGTTCAGTTGTTAGAGCGCCAATCTACATGTACATGTATAGCAATCATGTAGCCTCGAATTTGATTCCCAGTAATGCCCATTTTCCTGTGCTTATCTTTGAATCAATATTATCAATATATTATCAATTTATTACTATTCATTTTCGTATATTCTACTCAACACAGAGGCAGTGCAGATTCCTATAATTATAATTGTATCATTATTTTGTTTCTAGTGCTTTTTTCATTTTAGTGGAACCTGGTATGAACCAATAATGAAAACTATGTAACATTGTTACATGTGGCTATATCGGGGTAACAAAGCAGCCACTTCATTGGTGGAGGCCGGCATACAACAAATAATATAAACAGCATGAACCAGCAAAATTACCCTGTTCTAAGAGAGTTTTGTTATACCAGAGCTCATTATAATGAGGTTCCATTGTAGTATTTTGTTTCATGAGAGCTCAATACAACGAGGTTCCACTGTATTACCATGTTATATCAGAGCTCTATATAATAACTAAGGTTCCACTGTATTACCATGTTATATCAGAGCTCTATATAATAACTAAGGTTCCACTGTATTACCATGTTATATCAGAGCTCTATATAATAACTAAGGTTCCACTGTATTACCATGTTATATCAGAGCTCTTTATTATAAGGTTCCATTGTAGTGTTTTGTTTCATAAGAGCTCTTTATAATAAGGTTCCGCTGTATTGTATTACCTTTTTTTAAAGTCAGTTTTGTTTTATCAGAGCTCATTATTATGGTAATATTTCACTGTATTGTACCATTACCTTTGTGCAATATACATCATTGTCAGTGCCATTTGTAATGCACAAGTTATGTGTATGCCATAATGTGTGATGCACAGGTTAATATGTGTATGCCATAATGTGTGACTTCCTTCTTTCTACTTTGCCAAAGGGAAACAAATAAAAAGTTTAGTCTATGATTTAATAGCAGGTGGTCTTAATAGCCAGGTTTGTATCTGACAGGCTATACACAAATACGGGCAGCCTTTCATGGAAGTGAGCCCTCTACGTGCTCCGCAATGACCGGGGGGCTTCTCTACTAGTTTTGGCATCCGCGCGCCCTTTTCTCCCATCCCGAGTCAGATTATGCACAACATTCACCCCTGAAAGTCGGCCTACTTCCTTATTGCGCGCAGTACGCGCGCGCTGTAACTAGGGGCTCTGGGGGGCGGCATGTATAAAAATCACCGAAACCGAATACGTGTATAGCAAAACCCTGCACTTGTCGGTAAAAATCAAATATTCGGGCTATAGGTGTACAGGTATGTAGAAAACATGTAATAATCGGTCCTGAACGGGTTAATATGTTCTTCAATAACCTAACATGCCGTTACTAGAGACAGACTTTTATTTGGCTTATAACAGTATCTTTACATAACAGTAGCCTTAAACGCCCCGTCACATAGACTGGAAAGCGTATTAAAACGGACGCCCGACGGAGAGCAAATTGTTTGATCTGTTTGAATGCGTTTTTTGTCATACGGTGGTATGATTTGATTTCGGGCATCTGTTTCCGTTATCCAGTGATATGTGAACGGGCCTTTAAGGTAGTTAGGATTTGTAAATCACACGTGGGGTGCCATCTTGTGAACGCCTTGCGAACGGTGCTTAATGCACACTGGCTTAAAGTTAGGTAGTGCGCACAAACTAGGCTAGCTCAAAATGGCAAATTGCGGTGTAGCAATCTTTACACAACAGTAAAAACCTTTTGATTTTGTAGCTTTTTAATTTCTTTCGGTAGGCATGCACATACATCAGTTGTTTAATGTTGGGGTATACTATTAGAAGTGAAAAATAAATCACTTCTTTGCTTTTAAAATTGGCAACCTCTCTTATTCATTCCGTACGTGTTATGACAATGTAGTTAGTTAAAGTTTCTGGTATAAAAGTTCTGGAGGCATGTATTTAATTTGCTTCAAATTATGCCAATTTCAACGCTAACACTGAGAGTGCCATTTAAAAAGAACCATGAATAGTTGCCAATTTAATATTTTTGTGCGTAATATTGCTAAAAACTAACAAAACAAAATCGTGTAAGGAACTGAAGGTACAATGACTTTAGAGGGTCTGTGTTAATGTAGTTGTTTTTGTTTTACTTCTACCCAAACTGATTAAAAAAAAAGCAATATCAACAATTATAGTTATTACATGCAGTGTAACAATCATGTTTATCATATATGTACAGTACATGCAGGTTATGTTTTAATGATTAAATGTGATGCAATATTGTTGACATATCAGTCTGGGATAAGACATTATTCATACATTTAGTAACCGGCTCTTTTGGGCAAGAGAAAATATCAGAATATTTTTATGTGAGCTTTTATGTTTACAGTTGTATCAATTCTGAACATACATGTTGTACAGATGGACATTTACATTTACATTTGAAGTCAGTGGCCCATGGTTGCGTGATTGGCCTGGTTCGGGGGGCACACCTTATGTATTTCTTTATTTTTACACAGATTCAGTTCCCCTAATGTATTTTATTGTTTTGGCAAATTATTGGGGGGCATGTGCCCCCCCCCCCCTCCCGTTCTTTACTCACGAGTATAAATATAGAGGTACCTTATCTGGTGTTGATAAGCATATAGTGTCCTATACATGTAATGTAGAGCAGCTAGTCTGCTCCCCAGGGAGTTGAGATGGTGCACAAGATAGTTGTGCGAGTTTGAACTGTACCTGATGACCAAGGGTAATAATAATGCGCCTCTGAATAGGGCACCTACATGTAGATACATGGTGCATTTTAAATGCTATATATTATAAAGTCATTTTCTGTCAATAGAGGTGTATGTTTTGGAAAACATAGATAAATAATATGGCACTTATTTTCATACATGTATCTGATGTTTAAAAGTTTTAAAAAATAGATATACAGTATAAACATATTGAAATATCTCTCTTTTTTTCTTCATTTTCATGTAACTATATGTATGATCTTGAAATTATCTGAACGATGACAAGTAGTAATAGTGAATGCCATAGTTTCGGTACATACTTTTAATAATGTAACATACATGTATGACATGTAATATACAGTGTATACAGTCATGTACATTTAAGCAAGAAGATGGTATCTATATAGGTTTATACAGTATATACATTTCAGTACATGGATTCTATGTGTGTACAATCATATATATGGTTTTGATACGCGTATGTATGTTTGTGTGTGTGTTTGTGACATTGACTATAATAGAAAGGCATATAATATTTATACAGTTGAACCTATAGACAGGTGGCCGCTAAGACAGGTTTGACTGTATAGGCAGGTTGGCTGCTATAGACAGGTGGCCGCTAAGACAGGTTTGACTGTACTTTACTTTACATGGCTATGAACCTTACAGATAATATTTCCCATTTGATACAATAGTTGTAAATGTGACCGGCTTTAGCAAAATCCTGCACTTGTTGGTAAAAATCAAAATATGGATTTTCATATGATTAGAAAGGCCTCATCACAAGCTTGCATGTGATGCTCTGTTCTAAAGAATTGGACAATAATTGGCAAAGATAATTGTTTCAGCATTACAATCATAAGTCTTATACACACATTATGTGAACTTAAAATGACAATTTCTTCAAAACATGAATTGCCGACAAGTGCAGGGTTTTGCTATAGCCGGTCACAAATGACTGTATGCGTGTGTGTAATATATGTGAATTCAACAATATTTTGTAGAAGAAGAATATATATAATACATCTTTGTATAGTTTTCATTTTTTCCCTTTTTTGAAATTTGAGTATATTCTGTATTATAGCAGAGAAGGATATGATTCTGATTATCAAGAGCTAATAAATACATACAGATTTACAAAGAATATAATACAGTAGTGAATCGTCTTTCATTCTTTTATTGCAAGATCTTTTGTTTTTACAAAAACAAAAACACAACCTGGTCTAATGGCCTAGTCCCACTGCCCCGTTTCTCCGTCGATTTCCAACTAAATTATTTTGACATCCGGAAGGTATAAGCAGGAAACAAAATGATGCGGACAAGTTCGGATTGGACTAGTAGCATACTCCGTTTCGCACGAAACAAAACGTCATGGAACATCATGGAAATTTGCTAGATACTGACCGTTTCGCCACATTTTGGTCGGATAGGAAACGGAAGGAGAAACGGTGCAGTGGGGCTAGGCCCATTACAATGATAACATTACAGTCCAGTGGACCCTTGTTATAAAGAGAACTTTAATAGGGACCCTGGGGGTGTTTCACAAAGATCCTACATGTAAGTTGATCTTAATTCTAAGTTGGACTTAATAAAAAGTATGGAAAGCCATTAGTTTCTTTGAAAACAAATTATAAAAGTCTTTTAAAAGGCATTAAATGTTGTTTCAATTCATAAATATTTTTCTATTATCAAAGAGATTTCATGTTCTTCATGTAAAATTTATGAAAAGTCTAAAATACTTTTTTGCTTTTTAGTATATTTTGTTCCAAGACTACAAATGGCTTACCATACTTCTTAAGTAACTTAGGATCTTTGTTAAAACACCCCTCTGAAAATTACATTTTGATGTTAGGTATCTTGTTTACATGTACTGTATGTCTGAGTAATAAATGAAGAATATAAAAAGCTTCAACTAGCAAATTCACCTCGTGTTTAAAGGTGATTTTGTTTACATCTGAGCTCTTTATAACAAAGTTCACTGTAAGTACAGTGTATACTAATAATCAGGGCTCACCCTTAGCAGTGGCAGGCCATCAATATAAAAATACTGGATATAGCAACAGCGCCCTCTTCATGAAGCCAGTGACAGTGTCTAAAAGTACACCCAAGACCAAAGTGCTCCATTCACTCGCGTGAATCGATTCGCGCGAGTGAATGGAGCACTTTTTGTCTTGGGTGTACTTTTTAGATATATGCGGCGGCTTCAACGTCGCGCATTCGGCAGTGAGCAGCGTGCTATATCCAGTGTGTATATCGATGTGGCAAGCGGGCAAGTGCTAGTGTCGAACCCTCCTTTTTAAACACATCCCTCTATTCCTACGGGGTACCCATTTTAATACACACTTGCACCTGATAGAATAAGTTACTTTACACAACATTTGAAATGAATGCATCCTTCTGTGAATATCATGAATGATTCTAATCCATACTTAACGTTCATGAGATGAGATGATAATAAAACAATTTGAAATTTACTAGATTCCCCGGTGGTGTCACTAGTACTACACATAGATGAGGTGTATGCATGATTGTTCAGAAGTTAGAGTACAAACGGGTCTTTGTAGATTATATGTTCAGTCGCTAACATTTTTTTTGCGCGGAAATTATAAATAAGTTTTATTTTCATGACAACATTCAAATGTACAAATTGTATAGCGCATCGGTTCTTTTAGTCATGCAAGTCTTGGGCACGTCTTAGTATAGAATGCCAAACAAAGAAATACTTAAAAGGTGTGCCCCCCCCCCCCCCCCCATGTTTATAATTGTTTATAATTTCCGTTTAAAAAAAATTTTGTACTCAAAATTCTGAACGATCATGGGTACACCTTGTCACCACCGGGCTAAATACCCCCCCTATCCAATCCCCCCTTTCCCCTGATAAACACACACACATGATATATACATGAACAATAGATAGTTATTTTACACTTGTAAATGCAATAATGCATTCATGAATAACCTGATTAATAATTTAAATACATACAAACTTTACATGAAGAAATAATACAATTCTCTTAAAATGTGTTGAACAAAAATTACCACACGTGATTGACCTCTTCGCCACAAAATAACCTTTTAGTCAGGGAAAATGATTATGCTGATTTTCACATGGCATTGGAGAAGAAGTCATAACCATAAAAATGGTATATAATATAATATGTCATATTCGGACTGAGCAAAACCTCTCAAAATGAGCACAAAGGATTTGGAACATGGCTGAAGCATTTTAAAATAAGGGAGAAAAAGGCAGCTTCAAAGATCGGCGTCCATTTAATCACTGTAATCTGATCATTTTTACTCAATGAAAAATCATTTTTAAACATGATTTCTGAAGGTACATGTACATTAAGATACCCTCATTTAGGAAATACCAAAATCCTGAATCTCATATTATCATTTTGTTTTACTAATACAGCTAATAAAAGAGAAACTACCACTGCAACTTAACGGTCATTTTGTGGTGTACGGTCACAAATGTAGTACAGGGAAGTTTTCCATTTTTCAAGTCATGACCGTCGTTAGCTTGTACATCTGCAGTACATTATATTTCAGTAATTTAATGCATGTACTCAGATTTATTCAGGTCATCAAAGGTCATTTTAGCCTCTGAAGAAGATTCTGCTAGGACCACAAACAGGCTCTATATTGACACTAATTTTATTAAGCCCGGCGCAGACAGAGCACTTGACTGGCAAAACCGGAGTCCTGGGGCAGCGCATACTGAGTTAATCAGGCTAAAAACCAGTCGGATCGGGTTGAGTCAGCTCTGTCTGTGCCGGGCCTTGTACAGGCGTTATTATAGTAGATAAGCAGTTTTCAGCAGTATTTTGCATAAGTTTGTCATCAAAGCACAAAGTTGATGTACATTAAATGTCATGGATTCATCTGGGGCCCTTCAATTCTCTCTAAACACAAGTTCCTTCTGCATTAACTCATTCAGGACTGCTTCCAAAAAACTCGGGCTAGGGTCTATGGAGAATACATGTTAAAGCAAAATCAATCAGTCCTGATCGGGTTTAATGAATTAGAAATATGAATTCTTTTCTCACGATCAAGCCATCCCCAACAAAGTTCCTACAAAATCCTTAATATTTGAGTAATCTTCAAAGCACTGTTTATTTGTGGTCATGGTGTTTAAAACATCAAATAATTGCATCTATTCCAGGGCTTGAGACTCGCACTGGCTCGCTGGCCCGGCCAGGGGCCAGTGTAATTGCACTTCGGGCCAGCAAAAATGTATTAAAGTCATATTTTGGTGGCCCGATCAGGCAAGCAGATTTTCAACCCGATATATTGACAAAATTTTAAAAATCTAGTTTTCTTCCATGTCATCTATAATCACAGGTTTGATCAGGAAAGAGTGATATTTTGAATAGTAAAATGTTTACTCATGATATACAATTTTTGGGCCAGTAAATTTGTCTTTCGGGCCACTAAAAAGGGGAACAAAATATTTCACTGGCCTGACCGGGCCACTGACAAAAAAGGTAAGTGTGGAGCCCTGTCTATTCTATGATCTTAACAAATTATTTAGGATACCTTCATTCAAAGTTCAAAATACATTTGGTAACCAGATGATATTCTCCAGGTTTTTCAGCATAGGGAACTTTTCTTCCTCGGTATCCTGGGTTTGAATAGTTCATATGAAAGTCCGTAAGTTTCCTTGGGTTCATGAAGTTCTTCCCATCAAGGACGAGAGCAATTTCAAGGCAAAATTGATCATGCTTTTCCCCAACAAATTGGCAACTCCGAATTTTTTTCTGCCTTTTAACCCGTTGCTTACAGGAACCGGGTGGGTGTTGTACAAAGTCTATGGTGATTTCAGAATCTCGAAGGGAACGGGTTAATGACATAAAAAATGTGAAAAATAGTAAGTTAGTAAAACTTAGGATAGATATGAAGTAACTTTGCCGCGAAGTTGCCAATTTGAACGCCAGAATCTGTTTTGAAAATATGACAATTGTTGTCAATTTAAGGATATTCCCAAATTTTAGCGATCTACACATGAATGAAAATCATTACAAAATATAATTGAAGCGGGTATAGTGACAAAATAGGACTTAAACAATAGAGAAATGTATGCTCTTTCTCCTTGTACTGTTCTGAAATTTGTGTTTTTCTCAGTTTCCTATGATTGAGAAAAATTCTAATGATGTCCTTAAGTTTCCTTGCGGTCTTGAAGTTCATTTAATGTCAAAGAATTGATTTGAGTTTCCAAATCCTTTCCTTCTATTAAAGAAAAGCAGATTCATCGGTCCTTTATTTAGTATCCTCGAATTCTCCCATCGCAAGGTTGTTCAGCTTCGGAAAGTGGTTATTTTGGCATCCGACTGTCCTTGCGACCAAAACAATTTAAAGTCAAAAGAATTTGTTAAAGGCTTCAAAAACCTTCATAATTCTTGAAAATCCTTTCATAATTCTTGAAAATCCTTCATAATTCTTGAAAATCCTTCTATTTGGTGTCCTCAAATTCTCCAGTCGCGAGGTTTTTTAGCTTCGGAAATTTGACCTTTTTGGCGTCCAGCTGTTCTTGAGACCAGAGAAGCAGTTTGAGGAGGTTTGTCAGTTTTGGGGTTGATTCCCGGTTCTCTGCTTCTAAAATGGCCGCATTCAATTCACTGGCGACCTGTGAGTGAGAGAGTAAGATTAATTAGAGATTATACAAGTTTTGGAGTCGATTCCCGGTTCTCGGCTTCCAAAATGGCCGCATTTAATTCACTGGCAACCTGTGAGTGAGGGAGAGATGAGAGTAGTTTAGCCTAGCTTTCAATCCTACCAGAATCTTTGTCAGGGTAAATGACAGTTACTACATAGAGACAACAGAATAATATATACCAACACGACATACTGTATGTGGATGGGGGGAAGGAGGCGGAGACACAAAACAATAAAAGCTACAGTAGCTGTGAGTGGGTGAGAGTCATTGACCAATCAAACAGGGCTGGAACTGAGGGAGGGGGGGGGGGGGGGAGGGAGGATAGGAGGCAGAGACACAAAGCAATAAAAGCTACAGTAACTGTGAGTGGGTGAGAGTCAGGACTGTTTGACCAATCAAACAGGGCTGGAACTGATAGAGAGTGTCGAGCCCTGCTTTCTAGTTAAGACAATACATTTACTTTCTGACTTTCATTTCAAGATGATATATATAGACAAAATTGGACAAAAAAATTCTACAAACCTTCTGTCTCTGGGAAGGGTGCAGTAAATCTGAGAAGGGCGAGGATTCCGGATCTTCAAAAGCTAGCAGCGCCAACGTTCTCTCCAACTCGGGTAAAACTTCAGGAATTTCCTCCCCGCGCTCCGATAAATGCGTCTGTGCGTATGTGAGGGCGCCCTCAAGGTCTTTATTACGGATAAGTTCTATGAGATGTTGTTGCTGTAAAATACAAATATTAATGAGAGATGAAAATTGTTTTTAAAAGTATCAGAATTCATATAATTTGCGCGAACGATCAGGATCCTCAAAGGCGAGAAGCGCTAACGTTCTCTCCAACTCAGGTAAAACTTCCGGACTTTCCTCACCGCGCTCTGATAAATGCATCTGTGCGTGAGTGAGGGCGCCCTCAAGATCTCTTTTGTTCTATGAGATGTTGCTGTAAAATACAAATATCATGAGAGATGAAAATTGTAGATAAAAATAACAGAATTCAGATATCAGGGATATCATGCGATCAGGGATAAAATGTCTCCTTTTCACTAGGTAAACATTGTTCTTTTTCTATGAAAATATCACACATCATTCAGAAGGATTTTTCAATGATATTGGTATATGATTGAAGTCTCAAATATCACTTTTGGAAAAATCATTTAAAGTAAATGGATCACTTTAAAGTTAGGGCCTAGGCTTTCAATCCTAGCAGAATCAAAAAGGTTGAAGGAGGAAACTTAGGCCATAGATCTACCAACTCTCATTTTATTACAAAGGCAATTGTTTAGTAGACAAACCTAAGGAACAAGGCGAATCATGAATATAAATAAACCATCAAAGTTATATTTTTCATTAAAATTAAACAAATTTACCTGTAGGTGGAAGTAGAGGTATCTGTCGTTGTCCAGGAGTTCAGGATGGAGGTCATTGACCTTGGAGATTGCGTTCTCGATTCGGCCGTCCTGGATGGCTTCCCGGATCTGAATCCTCTCATTCAGGGAATCTAGATCCGTCATCGGCTTCGTACTCGACTCGGATTGGAATCGTGCTGCCGCCTCCTTGAATCCCTCTACATAAACAAATTAAATAATTTGCATTTTAGGAAGTGTCTTTAATAGGATCTAGGATCTATACATTTGAGATTAGTGTTTGATCCGGCCATCCTGGATTGCTTCCCGGATCGGACTCCTCTCATTGATGGAATCCAGATCCGTCATCGGCTTCGTACTCGACTCGGATTGGAATCATGCTGCGGCTTCTTTGAACCCCTCTGTTGAAAGATTATACATTTTTAAAAAGTAAACTTTTGATCTAGGATCTATACATTTGAGATTAGTGTTTGATCAGGCCGTCCTGGATTGCTTCCCGGATCTGAATCCTTTCATTTCGGGGAATCCAAGTTTGTCATCGGCTTCGTACTCAACTCGATTCTGCAGCCTCTTTAAATCCCTCTGCATAAATAAATTAAATCATCTTAGGAAGTGTCTTAGGATTTAGGATCTGAATCCTCTAATTCAGCGAATCCAGATCCGTTCATCGGCTTCGTAATCGACTCGGATTGGAATCGAGCTGCAGCCTCTTTGAATCCCTCTGTTCATAAAAGAAAGGAATTATAAACAAGATAATTTTTTCCCGATCTGAATCCGCTCATGACAGGAATGAAATCTGATCTCGATTTTCATCTTTTTTACTGAAAAAACAATTTTTCTTTTCTATGAAACTTTCACAAGTATGTATATTATTAAGAAGCATCTTAAAATGATATTGGTATAACATAACTGGAGTCTCAAAGATCACTTAAATTGAAACAAATGGTAAAAAGTAAATGAATATCTTCAACTGGCATTTACCTGTGACGAGGTAGTTCATGACGAGCTTGTTCATGTCAGCCCGTGTGATGTGCAGGCTCTGTAGTCTACCCATCCAGGCCTCTCTAGAGATGTCCGTCACGGGGGTCTTGTTGTTCGCCTGTTAGCAACATAAAATGTTACAAAAAAGGTGAGATGCGAGTCAATATATAGGGCCTAAATAAGACAAAGAGAGCTTACTAGTCATCAAGGCCTCCCTAGAGATGTCTGTCACTAAAGTTTTGTTATTCCCCTGTTTAATAGCAACATAAAATGTTACAAAATAGGCGAGATGAGAGCATATTAAACTTCTACTGACAACTTCATGAGGTAGTTCATGACGAGTTTGTTCATATCTGCCCGCGTGATGTGCAGGCTCTGTAGTCTACCCATCCAGGCCTCCTTAGATATATCCGTCACGTGGGTCTTGTTATTCGCCTGTTAGCAACATCAAACATTAACAAATAGGAGGGAAATAAGAGGGCTGATTTAGTGATTAGATGCACTTTTAAGTTTCATGTATTAAATTTTGTTGAGTTTATATTTAATATTACAGACATACGGTGATGCAAATATGAAAAAAGGGAGTATGAAACTGCAGTAGCGCCTTCATGCAAAATATACACTTGCCAGATCATATTCCAGAGGGGTAACTTTGACTAGTTTAAGTGAAAATTCAAAAAACATTCAAAACTTTTGCTGCATGAATGATTGAATATTGATTCTAATTTTCTACATTATACAAATTAAAATTTGCATTTTTGTATCCCTTTCTGGCTTCTTGAAATTCTAGTTTTGCTGGTTAAATATTCTTCCATTTCTAGAACATTATGTAACAAAGAAAACACATTAATTTCTAAAGATACAGATTGAGGAAGAACAATAAACAAGATCACAACAACAAAATGTCTGAACATTTTCGACAGTTCAACTTTACCCTACGCCAAATAGCACGAGTGGGGCAACACTTTAAACAATAGTAAATGCAATACGATGACAATGAGCGTTTTAGATCTGCACTGCACTGCTAAAATACAAATCTGAGTTAACTTACCATAACCTTAAAACGTCCTTTGAAATGTCATGAACCGATCGTAGAATACAACTGTGCGTTTTATTCAATCTTTGTCACTAATTACCGAAGTCAAGAATTTGATCCAAGTCCAAGAAAATAATAGGCGAAGACAGTCATCATTAACAGAATCTCAAAGATAGAGGGCGGCAAATACGTAACTTTTGTTGTGTTGGTGAAAATCTCTGGCTAAAATCAGTACACAATTCATTTATTTTACTTAAATTATGTTATGCAAATGTCGGACAACCACCAATGAATTTGATCCGAATTATTTCAAAAATTTCTCCAATAGTCTGTAGAGTTCTATACGAAAACACCCAAACATGCTTAAAAAAAAATTTATCATACAAAATTCACTGTTTATTGTTGCCCCTATAGTATTATATTTTTTACCTGAGTAAATCTATTAATATTATAGAAACAAATTGTCTTGCCATTTTGTCGTTTAACATCGTAACATGCCAACTCTAGGATGGCCCGTGAGATAACAAAGCATTTTTTAAACAATATGTAGTATGCACAAAGTAACAGTAATTTCTTTAATCGGAAATAAAATACAATGATAATGCAGATGGTCATCATTTTAATTCAAAGTCATAGATGAGTTTGTGAACAATAATTTCAGAATTATCACGGTGAAAACTACATGTATAGAGTTTCACACTAAGTGTATGTTTTTCAACTAAAAATAAAGCATAGATAATTATGTACAGTAATATACAAGTGTGGCGTAATAAACAAAACAAAAAATTTGTTTTGGAGGAGGGGGGCCGGGGGGGGGGGGGGGACAAGAACCCCCAAAGCCCCCACCAGTAGGCCAGTACGTGGTATACAATTTGATATACATCAAGTACGACAAAGGCTGGTGTCCGGTTCGCACAAATTATGGCGCAGGGTTTGGTTACTATAGATCCCTTTAAATTTCCGACGTTACCCAATTCTTGTAAAAAAAAAAAAAAAAAAAATATCATGGCTCTAAAACTAAAGTCTAGTTGCTTTAATCATATAGACTTTAGTTTTAGAGCCATGATAGTTTGATTTTTTTACCGATCGTGCTCAAACATTCAGAGACTCGTCACTCGTCATCCTATTTAGTGTTTTATGGTGAAATTACAACAACGATTTGTACGGGTTTCATTCCCGGGGGGGGGGGGGGGGGGGGGGGCACTCATGTATAATGTGTAAGACGGGTATTTGCCGCTATAACCCCGTTTTCACACCCGATTGCCGCTTTCAAGATACCCGATTTTCAAAAATTGCCACCCCATAGACCCCCGGAATGACTTGGCTAAGTAGTTGAGTAGCGCCAAGTCCATTATCCTTCTTCTAGTCAGCTCTTTGGACCACCATTTGAGCCTTTTTGAGGGTTTCCGTAGGTCTTTTGTAACTCCAAGTCTATGTATTTTGTAGTTTTAGTCTGCTCCTTAGACCTTAAAGGGTACCACCACCCAAAAATAATAATCTTTTTATAGAAAGGTAACATCTTTAGTATTCCATTCCTTCAATAAGTTCACAAAAATATGTTTTCAGAAAAATATATAATTGGAAAACGCATCACCATTCTCAGCCATGCGGTCATGCGGTCTGAATGCGCAGACTATTATGCGAGCAGAGCCAGAGCGAACGAATCATCCGGGATTCTATTGACGTACAGGTGAATTGCATTGGCGCACTTGCATATGCCTGGCCCGTGTGGAACCACGAGATAGCCGTGGTTCCGTAAGTGGTGGAAATGAATTGCTTTGTTTATGAATTACACAACCCTTTGCAAAATATCTATTTGATATCACAAAACGGTACCAAAACATATAATAATGTGTTGTCCTTTGCCTGGTGGTCCCCGTTAACTCATATTTCAGGGTTTTTGTAGCTCCAAAGACCCTATATTTTTTGCTTGTAGTCAGCTCTTAAGACCCCCATTTCAGAGTTCCGTGCGGCACACCCCCGTCAAAAAATAATTCGAGTGCCCCCCGGGGTTTCATTGTCCTTTAAATGGATAATCATCTCTTATCGCTAGACATTAACAAAAGACCCCTAGCTGTCATCACCCTTCCTCCAGTGACGTCACAGTGTTTCTGCTCAGAACAGCGCACTCGATGTGCTTGACTTTCTTCATCGACTTATTAATCTTTCATGTAAGGTATATAAAAAGCTTGACCATTAAATATGAAACTCAAGCAAACTGTTGCTTTTAAAGACTACAAGAGATTCCTATGAGTAATAATCTATGAAAGGTTATCATGATAATCGTTCTAGGACACGAAAACTACGGCTCTTTGAGAAGCATGTCCATTTATTTATATGGGGAAGTAGGGGAACTCAAATTGGCAACGTACTTAATAAGCTTGTAGACATCTCCCCAAAAGTTGTATGATATATCTGTATTCTACAAAACATGTTGAAATCAAACGAAGGGTTAACATAATTATATTTTAAGAAAATTGAACAAAATTGAAATGTTGTGTACAAAGCTTATGCATGGGGAGCTGTCCATAAATTTGCCAGCGTGCATGTTGCCGCGAATCACTCGTAGAAATGAATGCTATTTCCAAAGAGCAATACCTTTCTTGTTTCTTACCGATTATGCTAAAACTTTCAGAGACTATTTGTCCCATTTCGTGTTTTAGGGTGCAAATTAACAACGATTTACCAAGGGGTTTCATTGCCCTTTAATGGATACCTATTCTCTAATCGCTTAATTGACATTACAGGCCCGTCGCCAGGATTTTTCAAGGGGGGTGCATACTTTACAAAAACGGGACAAAGACCGAACTTCGCCGAGACCTAGACGACTGGTTGAGGGTCGTGTAACCGGGGGGAGGGGGGGGGGGGGGGTGGGAGGGGGTCCGAGACCAGTGGTTTAGATGGTCGAGACCGACAAAACGTGGACCTTTCTGGAATGGGGGGGGGGGGGGGGTGCTACAGGCCTGCAGTATGACCCCGGTCTTGGGACAAACACTCGAAATAGAAAACCCTCACGCATGGGCGTACATACTTAGGTAATACCTATTCATCAGGGGGGGGGGGATGAATGAATAGATCATCCGCCCCTGTTGAATGGGTATCAATGACAGATCTACGCCCATGCCCTCAAGTGACGTACATCCGCCCCTGTTGAATGGGTATCAATGACAGATCTACGCCCATGCCCTCAAGTGACGTACCATTCGCCGCCCCTGTTGAATGGGTATCAATGACAGATCTACGCCCATGCCCTCAAGTGACGTACCATCCGCCCAGGCATGTTGAATGGGTATCAATGACAGATCTACGCCCATGCCCTCAAGTGACGTACACTTTTTGCTCAGAAAATAAATGTTACTAGATCCCTTCAAATTCAACAGTGTAGCCGATTCGTGGCTTGCTTCAGCGATTTTGTAATCGTCCGTGTAGTAATCTGAGAGCGCTTGACCATTTAATGAATCGGAATCAGGCAGAGAACAACACATTATATGTTTTGGTACCGTTTTGTGATATCAAATAGATACCCAGCATTTTGCAAAGGGTTGTGTAATTCATAAACAAAGCAATTAATTTCCACCACTTACGAACCACTACTATTTCCTGGTTCCATACGGGCCAACCATAAATTTGCGAGTGCGCCAATGCTATTCACGCGTACGTTTGTAGACAATAGATTCCCGGGCGATTCGTTCGCTCTGCACACATTAGTCTTCGCAATTCAGACCGCATGAACGCACTGCTTTAGAATGGTGATGCGTTTTCCAATTATATATTTTTTTTCTGGAAATATATTTTTGTGAACTTGTTGATGGAATGGAATACTAAAGATGTTACCTTTCATTTATAAGAATATTAGTTTTTGGTGGTGGTACCCTTTAAAGCTTGTCAAGCGCGGGATATTTCACTAAATGTTTACTTGTTGATGCATTGATTTATGTGCAGTGCATTCATAACCCCAATTTGTAATCAAATATAATATTGTACTTTCTTTTTCAACACTAGCTGCTCAAGCGGATAATTTGTATATCACCTTCCCTTTTCTTTTAAAGGGGACCACCAGGCAAAGAACAACACATTATTATATGTTTTGGGTACCGTTTTGTGATATCAAATAGATACCCAACATTTTGCAAAGGGTTGTGTAATTCATAAACAAAGCAATTAATTTCCACCACTTACGGAACCACTGCTATTTCCTGGTTCCATACGGGCCAACCATTTGCGAGTGCGCCAATGCTATTCACGCGCACGTTTGTAAACAAATAGATTCCCGGGCGATTCGTTCGCTCTGCACACGTTGCAATTCACCGCACACATAGCAGTCTGCGTAATTAAGACCGCATGAACGCATGCTTTAGAATGGTGATGCGTTTCCAATTATATATATTTTTTTCTGGAAACATATTTTTGTGAACATGTTGATGGAATGGAATACTAAAGATGTTACCTTTCTTTAATAAGAATATTATTTTTGGGTGGTGGTACACTTTAAGTTACCATGTTAACGTTACCATGGTTACAAAAATGGAACATATCATATATCGTTAGCCCCTCAAGCAAGGGCGTCGATTTCTTCTCGCCATTGGGGGGGGGGGGGGGGGCAGGGGGGATGATTCATCATTTTGACCATCTCTGGCGAGGGAGCGAAGCGACAACCCAGCAGCGTGCCCGGGTTTTATGGCTGAGGGGGGGGGGGGGGGGGGGGCAAAGCTTTTTAATTCAGCTGTTTAGAAATTGGAAGATTATTAAATGCACATTGCAAGCATCATGTTATGAGCTGGGCTTTGTCCAATATGAACTTTAGCCTGATATATACATATATTGCAAGCATTCTGATGGAACCCTGAATAGCATCAGTCATGGGATACCCACATTGGGAAGCTTATTGGGGGTCCAGGGGCGGAGCCCCCGGAAGCTTTGGGATTTGTAATATCCAGATATAAAGATGTTGTCTATGTGTAAATATAGAGTTAACTATTCTTTAGTTAATTGGCTTTTGAATTAGCTGTTTAGAGATTGGAAGATTATTAAGTGCACATTACAAGCATCCTGTTATGATGAGGGCAC
>JBAMJV010000515.1:0-136658 GCA_037951105.1 Echinarachnius parma | reverse complement strand
TAAGAGCGCACGTTATGTATTTCCTTAATTTTTTAAGGATCCCCTATGCTTATGTTTTTATTGTATTAGTTACATTATTGGGGGGGGGGGGGGGGGGGGCATGGGGACACGTGAGTTGAGTTTGCCCCGTTTATGGAGTGGGCACACGAGACTTGCGACGACCTGCAACAGCCTGCAACAAGACAATAGAACTTATGAAGGGCCGATCATGTTCGAAATAACTAGACGTTACATCAGAATGCAAATATCGCAATAAATTCGGTATTATTCCCATTATAGCCATAAATAGGTTGTATGTATTACATTTAGGCTAAAGTAAACCTAACATGTTATTTACCGTGCTTAATAAGCATCATAAGCCTGGTTTGGGTTGTCGATCGAACAATAGCACGACTGGTCACGAGGAACGCATGCGCCGTGTGTTCTCTTGCGACGGCAGGTTCCCGTCGCAAGTCTTGTCGCAAGGTTTTTGAACATCAAAAAGTCGGTTCAAAATCCGTTGCGATCAAAACAATAGAAGAGAGAGAGAAAGAGCAAGGTGATTGCGGTGATTGCGGTTATTGCGGTGGCTTCATCCCACCCTATTGACCTATTGAAATTGCATCCATGGCAAATATTCATGGTTTGGTAGACAATACTTAATCCTGAATACTTCAGGCAAGTCTCGTCGCATGCGGTGACATATTGAAATCGTATCCATGGCAACGATGCATGGTTTGGTAGACAATGATTTATCCTGAATACTCCAGGCAAGCCTCTAGATATTTCTGCTTTTCATCAAAAGTTAGTTATTTATTCTCATTACATACCCTTACCAATAATGAAAGGGGAGGTGTTCAACCGACAGATTTGTATTATCATTATTGGGATTGGCATCCACATGACAACGATCGAATGGGAGGTGGGGGGGGGGGGGGGGGGGGGAGGGGTGTGGGGGGTCTCGGCTCTTGCGCTCTTGGGGCCCACGATTCTCTTTCATGTCCCACAGTTATTATTTTTGTTGTTTTTTCTACCTTGTTTACCGCGGTAATTTATATTTGGCCTATTGGAGGTCTTTGTATGAGCTAATTAAGAGCCAAAAGCTTGCACCACGTCCTATGTTTATATTTTGCAACATTTGTCTTTGCTATGGCTCCATACTCAGGCTAATTTCATATAAGCTTGGTGCACCAATAGGGTACCCACCGCTAGCATGCTCCTCAGGGAGTAGAGGATGTGTACAATGCGGGTGTGACGCTTAGAGGCTATTATAGGCGCTATATAATACGAACTACTATTATTATTAATTATTATTACATAATATCATTATTATTATAAGTAACAATATTACTATTATAATTATTATTACTATTATTAGTAGTAGAAGTAGTAGTAGTAGTGGTAGTAGTAATAGTAGTAATTTGTGCATCAAAGACCATATCAATATAAGAGCATAGAGATATTAACGCTCATCCTTGAATTGCGGAACATTTTGTGAGTGTTTATATTGTACATCTGCAGTGAGTTTGTACAGGGCGGTGTGATGTATTACAGACTTTGGCAAAATCCGCCTTTCATATGTGCACGTGACCAATCGCAAGCTGTTGCAGGTCGTCGCAAGTATCGTGTGACCACTCCATTAAGTGTTAAATTTATCTTTTTGTTATTCTATTTTACCGTGATCATTTTGTTTAGATTGATTTGTGTTATTTTATTATGTAATGTAAATTAGGTACAGGGGTATATTGCTCAAATGGATATAATGTAAAGCGCATTTCACCCAGTATTAATATAATACGCTATTCAACATTGATTATTTTAGTGTTATACAATGCATTCATACATTGTTTAGTTCGTTGTGTTTTGGATTTATCTAGCGCTATTCCCGTGGGGATCATATATGATAGTAATGATTTTCTAATGTTGTTATTTAGTTTCGTCAGCTTGTATTTTCCGTAACATACTTACTTGACCGTATATACTTAGATTTAGATTTGATATGTTTACCCAGATGAAAAGATAGTAACATTGCACCCCGGTCACCCGGTGAAATAATCCATGCAAATTGTTGTCCAGGTGTATACAAATTTACCCATAATTCAAACTAGCATCGAGACTAGCATCGAAAAACCTTAACAAAAAACACATTTTCTTTTTACCAACTCTCGTTTGTTATTGTTATTAAATAACATATGTCAAGATAATTATAGCGTATATAGGGACATGTTGGGGGGACGGAGGAGAAAATGCTCTTAAAATGGCATTCCTGACGTCACGAATTTGCATATTTGACGTAAGCCATGGGAAGCGGGAACCTCTTCGCGCTATCTTTAGAAACTAGCTGTACCCGCGGAAATCCGCGGGTTTTTTGTGAGAGAAAGGCGATGACGATATAGCGATACTTTAAAACTTTATGATTCCCAAAGTATGAGTATTGGTATTTCCCGAAGTGCCCCTGATATTTGTTTGTTAGACACGGAAGAACTAACTGTTTTAATGACAGAATAACCTTTATTTGATCAAAATCGGCTCAGAAACGGATGAAATATCTACACCAAAAACATATTTTTATTCAAAATGTTTACACCGGGGGAAAGTTGTTGATGATAATCTCTCTTGAATCATTATTTTAACAAAACTTTAAATGCACAATTTTGTATGAAAATGGCCAAAACCAACCATTCTTTTAGAAAGCGCCCTCTTGAGTTGCAGTGACTCTTTATGAATGATAACAGAGGATTTACTTAGTCGTTTGTAATTGTGTATACTTTTCGAGCATGGTGAAATTTTAACTATTATTTTGTACCGTAACGGTGCAGGTTTTGATTACTAAAGTTAAGTTTAACCAATACTGAACTATCCCTTTAAATAGGACAAAATAAACACGGGCGACTCAATCCCGCCCCACAACACGTCGGGCCCCGTCCAACGATACATCCGGTCAATATATTAAATTAGATACAGTTATGCTCGTGTACTTGCTAATAAAGTAGCTTCGCCGCTCCACCCCCCACCCCCCCCCCCCCCCCCTCCTCCTCCCTCGACCACAATTGCCTGCATGAAACATAACCCCGTGTCCCCTAAGCTTTTCATATCCAAACTAAGTTCTTCGGCGTATATATTTTGTCATATTCTTGTGAAACCCGATGCTGATTTTTCTTTGAAGGGAATAGTAGCCGTCTATAAGTATTCATAATAAATGATCAGATACCTCCCACATCCATTCTACCCCCCCCCCCCCCCCCCCCGGCCCCCAGACGTCTTCTCTGGTATAGTACAAATGTAGTAGCTTCCACTGATTCACGGCTGGCATAATACAATAATCTTACCGCAAGATGGCGAGAATGTATAATCGTGTACGGAGCGAATGAGCAAAAGAGTGACCATTGTCGATGGTCAGTGAGCTATGCAAACAAACTCCGTTACGGCGGGGGTGATTAAGAAGACTCCGTTGGCTTAATACAATGCACAGCCTTCTGCCTGAGTGTTATGAGCGCAGCTAAATTGAAGTTGTCGCATTTTGTCGTCGATGCACTTACAAACACAATGCCAATCGGCAATAGCGATCATAACCATACCATCCGCGTAATATAAATATTGATATTTATCAAAACCTGTGTAGTTTCGCAACGTGTTATATCTAAAATGGTTTCTCAATATATTATTTGTTTTATCTACTCCAATTTATATTCTTACAAATAATGTTACGGCGATAAATCGTTAGTCAATGCTCGGCGCCTTAAATAGACAATGCCGCATTGCTGACTTTCCCTTTTCTTCGATCTGGAGGACGACCACGGGGCGGGAGTGACTCGGGAATGCCTTATTGTCCTCCGCAAAATGTATATCCTTCGATCCCGACGGTCGGGGAGTCGCCGAATTCTCGGGGTGAGGATATCTCGAGTGGGACACATTTGGGGGGTTGAAGCTTACCGTATTAATATAATAGAAGACTACTTACCGCCAGACCGTGACACCGATACCGTAATGTCGTCTATCCGACACAACAGTGGATGATGACCTTGTTTGTGTTTACGTGTGTGTGTTTGTATAGTGTGTGTTTGTGTGCGTGTGCGGGTCAGTGTGTTACTTTTACCGTAATTTATATCCAGCACATTAGTGCATAATGACCGTGTTTATGTCGGCGTGTGTGTTTGTGTGTGTGTGTGTGTGTGTGTGTGTGTGTGTGTGCGTGCGTGTTTACGCGTGTATGTGTTTGTTTGTTTTGTTTTCTTTTTATTTCAGCTTAAAAACCTCCCTTTTCTTTATATGTATGTAGTTCATAATTATGTGATGTAAATTGTTATATATATGTAATTTTCGCTCTGTAATGGAACATCGATCTATATGATGCATAATTATGTTTACGAAACTGTTATTGATGTTTTTGTTCTGTTTATTTGGAGGAATAAAACATGAACCCCCCCCCCCAAAAAAAGTGTGTTTGTGTGTGTAATGGGGGGGGGGGGGGGGGGGGGGCGTTGGGTGATTGTTTGTATGTTGTCCGTGTGAGTGTGTGTGTGTTCGTGCGTGCAAATGTGTGTATGTGTGAACGTGCGCGCGCGCGTATATGTGCAGTTCGTATGTGTGTGTGCGTGTAAATGTATACACATTTATGTAGGCTATGTTATGATTATATATGCATTAAAAATGCATATATATATATGTGTGTGTTGTGTGTGTTTATTATTGTTAATTGTAAATGGTGTATTGTAACATACTATGTCAGTATAAATATTCATCTGTTTTTATGCGGAGTTGTTGGTAAATAAATAAGCATCCTTTGCATAAGGCGGGTAAACGAGGAGGGTCCTTGGTTGGAGATGTGCGAAGGTGTACTACTCGATTAGAGTTGTTACACCCACGAACACACACACACGCACACACACACGCACGCACACACACACACACACACACACACGCATACTTGTAGGAGTCTTCAAACGGGGATAAAATTTATAACACCTTCAAACGGGGATATCCCCGCTTTTTTCGGCTTTTTTGGCTTATCCCCGGTTTGCCGGTGTGTAAACATGGACATATGCCCAATGGGCATACACACACACACATTTACACACACTCACATACACAAACAGTCCATTCATACACACCATCGGTTACATAGATGTAAAATGGGCAATTAAGGGATATCCTTCAAAAATCATAATAACATACAGTACAGCCCTTAAGACGATCCCTAAAGCACTATAGAGGCTGTTCGGAAACCGGGGATATCCCCGGTTTCCGACATATCCCCGTTTGCCGGTGTGTAAACCCGTGTGTATCCCCGTTTGCCGGTCCTTACAAGTGCAAACAAACACACACACACACACACACACAAGGACAATGGAACCTGCAGACTAATTTTTGTTTGCACTATTAGACACTAAACACAAGGAATAGTCTCTTAACGCTCTTTGGAAATAGCCAGTAATTTCTACGAGTGACTCAAATTGGCAATGCACTCTGGCAAAATTGTGGACAACTCCCCGTATTACACGTTATTTCATTTTTCTCAAAATATATGTTAGCCCTTCGTTTGAGTTCAACATATGTTTTGTAGAATACATTTATACACAATAGAACATGAATTTGGGGGATTAGAGGGAAAAGTGTGACTATTAGGAACCTGGAACAATTGGTAAAATTTGTGTAAAAAATATATGGGATCGAATTGTCCTCGAACATCGGAGTGCATTGCCAATCGAGTCCCCCATAAAAATAAATGGACATCTTCAAAGACCCATAGTTTTCTTATTTCTTGTCCGATTATGATCTAACTTTCAGAAATTATTCTCTTATTAGAGTCTGTGAAAACAACAGTTTGCTTTAAAGGGGTAGTTCAGTTTTGGTAGAGAGGGCGCTGCACAACACAATTTTTTCGTGAGGTAATCGAATTTGAAAGAACATGCAATTTTAATGGAAGAATAAACTTTATTTGGTCAAAATCGGTTCAGAAATGGCTGAAATATCAATAAATATATCCGATCGTATTTATTTGGGGCCCAAATAAATACGATGATTTTTTGAAAAAATAAAAAAAAATGCTTACACTTTTTCAAAATTTTTCAAAAGCGGTTTTTAAATCGTTGTTCATGATCTCTCTATTTAATCATTATTTCAACAAAACATCACATGCATAATTTTGTATGAAAAATGGATGAAACCAATGCCTTATTAGAGAGCGCCCTCTTGTGTTTTAATGGCGCTTTTTGAATGATAACAGACTTTTTACTTAGTCGTTTGTATTTTTGAATACCTTTCGAGCATGGTGGGGTTATAAATATTAGTTTGTTTTGTTACCAAAACTATACTACCCCTTTAACATCAACAGACAACAAAATAAATCAAGGGCAAATATCTGATATTTGTATCAACATGTACTTTAATACTTAATTATAAGAACTGTAAACACTATTCCTTATTTCATTCAACAAGGTTCTATCATTGTATCTATTCCATATCTAGATTTGTTGCAGTAAACAAATAATGCAATCAGATAATTTCTTCTACTGTTTTCAAATAAATGTTTTTGATAATGAAACGGTGGTTCAATGTTCAAATTAGATGTTTCCAATATAATCAATATATTTCTGATGTCCAGAGGAGGAGAACACTTAAAGAATTAATAATAAAAATAATACTAATATCAATAATCATAATTAAAGTAATAATAATAATAATCATAATTATAATAACAAACACAAATCAACAATAATACAAATTAAATGAATAATAACTTATAAAAGTCATACCAAGTATAATAACTCTTATATTAATATATTCATAGTGTGCACACATCTGCCCAAATATAATATGTCGTCATTATAACCCTCTACATGGACAAGTTTATGCCCTTTGGGTACAATTGAAACCTGCATTACACTCGGCATTATCTGTTGATACGTTTCATTATAATATAAATATAAAATATTCTTATCAATACACAGAGAAAATCAAACGTTTCAAGTCAATTCCTACATTGACTCATGTAATACCCATGTAAGTCCTCAAAATAGACAACAAATAGTTTTGAGTTCGATTTAGTTCACTATGCATGTACAGTCAAAACACTTCTGTAAGTTATCAAACAACTTAACTTTTACTGCGAAATTATTTACCTAGGGTTTGGTATCTAGGTGTTGTGGCATGATCGGATAAGCGCTCGACTTCCGATCTCGGGACCAGAGTTTGGCTAGTATGCTCCCCTGGGAGTTGAGATGGTACACAAGATAGTTGTGCAGATTTGAACTTTACCTGATGTCCAAGAGTAATAATGCAACTCTGAATAGGGCACCTAGATAAAGTGGCGCTCTATACATGCTATATATTATTATTATTATCTCGAGTAAATGTAGAATATACAGACTACCAAAATCTATGTTTGTAAATACATGTCCTGAAATCACAATAAATGATGGCATCTTTGTCTCTTTGAAACTTTTTGTATTCATGCTCAACAACAGCACAATACAAAATTTGAATGAAATGATCACATACGAAACATACAGACCTACAGACCCATGCATACAAACACAAACAAACACACACGCATACTCGAGCATGACAAATGGGCACTCATACACACTCGCCGAGTATGACACACGCACCCCGACACACAAGCAGAAACACCCACAAACACAGGCTACAGAGCACAAATACTGTTTTGCTAACTGTATAATTGTATAACTGTATAACTGTATAACTGATAATCCCATATAATCACAGATATTTTGTCATTAGTGTGAGAGTAGCATTTACATGAAGAAGAATATTATACAAAAATGCAGCAAGCTGTAACCATCTGAATATTGAAAGTGTAGCATATATAGGACTATATAAAGGCAATTGGAAAATAAGAATTTAAACAAAAATAACATCAACTCGTAATGAAAACATAAACCAGGGATGTAAGTAGTATCATGAAATAAATCTAGAAAATAATCATGAGCGAGCAAGTTGAGTGCTAACAAAGTGCTCCTAAAACGATACATTTTAAACATTTTTGTTCAAATGATACATATTCTAAGTAAAACACATTTTCTTGCCACATATCGGCTGATTTTTCATTTGTTTCAACAAATCTGGAAAAGTATTTTTGGAAATCTGGAATTCCAGATTGATCTGGAAAACTTGCATCCCTGATAAACATACCATTGATGATATTCTAATTACCTCCGCCAACGATGTTGGAGGAGGTTATGTTTTCGGTCCTGTTTGTTTGTTTGTTTGTTCGTCACCAGTCTCCTGCACACAATTTCACAGATATCTCAACCAATTTTCTGTAGAAGCTTCATATCTAGAATAGAACCCATTTAATTTTCAAGGTCGAAAGTCAAAGGGCAAGGCCAAGGTCACGCAAACATCAACATTTGAGTGTTGGCGGAGGTATGCATTCCCTGAGTGCACTGCGTCTAGTTAAGAATATGTATTCTCAGTTGACAGTATTGTGTGTTTATAGCATGCACCACCTGAATCTACTTGCTACAATTTCAATGTGATTTTTTAAAGCTAACTCTATGAGTCAGGGTAGTAAATATACGGGGGCTAAGGGCGATTTTGCCCCCTAATTTACAAAATAGCCCCCTTAAATCAGTAGGTAGCCCCTGAAATTACCATAGGGAATTATTTGAAATATTTTGTGATATCCATCAGAATGAAAAAGTAGCCCCCTAAAATAAAAAATTAATTCCTGCATTGCTATGAGTAACTCAATTTCAGTCAAATCTCTCTCTTAGTGGCCACCTGTCGACAGTGGCCACATTTTCCGTTTCCCTTAGGTGGTCACTAAACACAGGTTTGACTGTATTGTTCCTGGAGTATTAATGGCCACCCTCTCTACCCCTTTCATGTCTCATGGAGAAAAATTTCCTGACCAACTACTTTAACCCTAATCCCACTGGGGGGGGGGGGGGGGGGGGGGGCATTTTGGCCCCCCCCCCTGTCGTTTTTTTTGACGTGCATCTAGACCGATTGGAATTTCACGTTCAAACTTCATGACTTTTTTTCTCTCAAGTCTCCCGCATGTTTTGATATATAATTTGACCCGGTCGGACATGTAGAACTGATTTTAGAGGTCGATAATTGCTTGACCGTCACAAAAAAATGCTATTTTTGTACAGGTTTCTATGTAATTCATATATCCGATGCCGTGTAAACTCCAAATCTGTTATAATTGTTACATTAAATTATAATTTGGATTATTTCTTTGTTATTAGTTTAATTCATACACTTCAGAGATAAATTCTTCTAAAAAAAAAAAAAAAAAAACACAATAAAAACAATAAAATACATAAGAATGAAAACAATGTAGGTAAATCCGGGAATACTAATTTGCATATTTATGCAAATTAGTGATATATTTTGTCACCATAAAAAACATGGATATGATGAATTACATCATTTGAAAGTATTTTTACAGAAAACCTGAAGAAATCCTGTAATTTCTCTTGATTTTAGATGAAAATCACAATTTTCCCCCAAATTCGTCAAAAATTTGCATATTCAAAATTGTAATTAATTATAAAAACAAAATTGTCCAATTTTTTTTTTCTTTCAAATTCTTATTCTACTAGCCTTGTTTTACGTATGTGCCAATTTTCAAGTCAATCGGTCCATTCGTTGCCGAGATTTGAGGGGGGGGGGGCCAAAATGCCCCCCCCCCCCCCAGTGGACTCAAGTGACCAAAATAACCCAGTGGGATTAGGGTTAATTGACCACCTAAAAAAAGGTTCTTGGCCAATTGCTTTAATTGACCACCTAAAAACTAGATGGATCTTCGACTGCGCGCAGTCGAAAATGATGCCTCCGCCATTGCGCGATTTATATATCAAGCCCAAATTAACATGCACTGAATTAATTTGTCAACTCAATTTTGATAGTAATCAGTCTACCAGATCTGATATATCACAATTACGAGCTTTTTTTGCATGTATATATGAGCCATGACCTTGAGCTTTGACCTAATGACCCCACAATCTTATAATATGATTAGCTCCCCAAGATACAAATACTGTAGGTAGGCTACTACCTACCAAGTTTGACTGGTTCTTGAGATAATGCAATTACAAGCTATTTTTGCATAATGAGTCCTGTGACCTTGACCTTTGACCTCATGACCCCAAAATCTGCAGCTACAATGCCTTCCTGAGATACATTCAGGAACCAAGTTTGATTGAAATCTGACATTCAGTTTTTTGTTCACATTCTAATCTTCTCAGACTAGCTATTGAATTGTACTTTCTTTCATGAAGAACCATCGCTGCTATTTTGGGCAACAAAAGTCGAATAATAAGAAAAATGTGACCGTTTAGACTTTGATAACTGATCAAGAATCGCTTTCATACTTCGAGCCAATCATGACGTAATTTGTGAGCCTGCGCCATAAGTTTTGTACAAGAAACTTAAATTTGTTTTGTTTTGTCGTACGTAATCATTGGAGACTTCTACAGTATGCATTAGAAAGAGGTAACATGTGCACCAGTATTGCCAGTTGATACCTTTATATCATATCATGAAATCAAGTTAAACGATTTTGTTTCAATGAAACAAATTAGGAAAAATGTAAAATTCCCACTCGAGTTTCAGAGTTGATACTGAACTGTGGTACCATTTCATGAAAAGAAACACGAACAAAAATGTACCTATATGTGACCCGCTATAGCAAAACCCGGCACTTGTCGGTCATTCATATTTTGAAGAAATGGGCATTTTAAGTTCACACAATGTGCGTAAAAGACCTATGATTGTAAAATTGAAACGATCCTATCTTCGTCAATTATTGGCCAATTAGTTTGAACAAAGCATCAAATGAAAGCTTGTTATAAGGCCTTTCTCAAATTGTGTACATCTACATTTTGATTTTTACCGACAAGTGCCGGGTTTTGCTATAGCCGGTCACATATTTCATCGTCATCAATCAGATAAAGATTGAAATAAAACATGCAAAGGTTTGTAATGTTACTTACAGTATGGCAAACAATTTCCATTCATGCATGCATACAATACAATATAAAGTACATCCTTACAGACACATTCACACTCGACTTTCCAAAAAAAAAAATCAGCATTATTTGATAAACATCCTACAGTGGAACTTGTTGTATACAGAGCTCTGGGGTGTGTTGCATAAAGAGTTGCGATTAAAGGTGCACCTGTAAAGTGTCAGATATTGCCCAAAATGACATTTGAGACTTCAATCCTATACCAAAATCATTGTAAGATACACGTATGTCCGAAAGTGTGAAAGTTTCATTGAAAAAGAACACTGCTTTCCTGGTTAAAACAGCGAAAAATTTGCGTCAGCTTTTACAAATAATTACAGTATGACGTTTATGACCGTTTATAAACGCTCTTGTGCTGAATAATTATCAATGATAGATATTGTCATACTAAAGGGGCATTTGAAAAAATCTCACTCTATTTTATTTTTCTCTTACCACAAGCCAAACAACACGGTAGAAGAGAAATGTGGAAGCTCAAATTAATTTTTGTGGAGTTAGACACTTTACAGGTGCACCATTAAAGGAAAGTCAGAAAATACCCTCATTTGAGCAATCAGATTTACGCATTTAGTCACATTTTCTGACTTGTGTTTGATTGCAATTTTGCGATTGATCGCAGATCTTTATGCAACAAAACCCTCTTAAAGCAAGGTAATCTAACTGGTACAAGCTCTTTACTGTATATTATTTTGTTTTTACATTGATAAAGCAAGATACCTGATATAACCGGCAAGGTAATTTTCACAGTCCCAAACTCCTGGTTATAACAAGGTTCCACTGTATCATCACACAAACCACCCCCATATCTCTCATTCGTTGGCAATAAATATTGATATCAAATCCCTGCACTGTCCAGCACATGGACATGACAGCGCAGGATTTTAATATATCTTCCTAATATACATAATAGAAAAAAAGAACACTTTTTGAAATAACTATAAAAGCAAGAAACTATTGGCGATTGCTGCGTGTCATCTGGCAAAGCTGGCAACAAATTGTCGGACCTTCATCTCAAAGTCCTTCCTATCCCTCTGGTAGTGGTCAGATGCCTCGATGTTCAGGGGGTCATCAAAGTTGAGAAGATCCTGAGCACACAAATAAAGGAAAAATATATTAAAATGAAGTAATTGTTTAATAGCTGATTTCAAAACCAAAATAGAGATGGAGGGGAGGGAGAAGAAAAGGGAGAAGAAGAGGAAAGTCCTTCATGTCCATAAGGTAATTGTCAGCTGCCTCGATGTTCAGGGGGTCATCAAAGTTGAGAAGATCCTGAGCACACAATTAAAGAAAACATTGACAAAATGTGAAGAAATTTTTTAAGAGCCGATTTCGAAACCAAAATAGAGGAGGGCAAGAGGGAGAGGATGAGCAGGAGGAGGGAAGTCCGTCCTGTCCCTAAGGTAATGGTCAGCTGTTTCGATGTTCAGGGGGTCATCAAAGTTGAGAAGATCTGGAACACGCAAATAAAGGAAAAATATATTAAAGCTGTGAAGAAATTGTTCAAGGGCCGATTTCAAAACTAAAATAGAGATAGAGGAGGAGGGGGAGAGGAAGAGGGAGGAGCAGGGGAAGGAGGCGGAGGAGGAGAGAAGGTGGTGGTGGAGGGGGAGGGGGAGGGGACAAGGACGAGGAGAGTCCTTCCTGTCCCTAAGGTAGTGGTCAGCTGCTGCGATGTGTAGGGGGACATCAAAGTTAAGAAGATCCAGAACGTACACAATTTGAGAAAAAACAAATGTGAACAAAATGTTCATGAGCTGTTTTCGAAACCAATTGATGCCTCAGTATTTGTGTCCTTCAGCAAGACATTTAATCCAAGTTGCTGCTCTCTACCCAGAGGAAAAAAGGGTACTTGGTCTGGTATTAATTAGCCTGTAGCACCTTGAGCAGCTAGTGCTAGTATGCTCCAAAGGGAGTTAGGACGGTGCACAAGTATGAACAAGCATGGGTATGAACTGAAGCTAATGACCAAGGATAATAAAACTACCAAGGTAGATGAGCCCCTCACAAACCCCTGAGCTGATGCTTATTGGTGAGGGTTTTAGGAGTTATTTACTAAAAGGCACTGACAGGGCAAGGACAACTTCTTGTTCTTCTTTTTTTCTGGGGCTACTTCTCAAGCCTTCAGATTAGAAAAAGAGGACAACAACATTGTTGTACTGAACTTAATAAGTATAATGAATTCTATCTATTAAATATACAGGGGCTCTTTTTGGCATTTTGCGCCGAGCCCCTGTGCATATATTCTTCACCGGTACAAGGTTCAGTTTACAATTAACAAACTTACTGTGAATAGTGAGTTGAGGCCCCAGGCTACATCTTTAAGAGTTCTTGTGGGAGCCCATCCTGTGCCATCCATTGAATGCTCTCGTAGAAGACTGAAAAATGGAAGTTAAAGGGAACAATTAACTTTGTTAACATGTGGAAAAAACTGACAGAGGGTTGATAAAACGTACATTTCTGTGATCTGATATATGATGACACACGCGGTACCCCGGGGTACCATTGTACCCCGGGGTACCGCGTTGTGTAGTGCCATCTTGTGTCCACTCGAAGCACAACCGTATTGCGTTGTGTATGCAGTGCAGCGCGCGCTTGTATGCACGCTATACCCTGGTACAGCCCTAAAAAATAAATAAATAATTAAACAAAATGGCGGATATTCGTTTGGTACCCCAGGGTACCATTTATGTCATCATATGTCCACTGAGTGATGTGTGAAAATTCCATGGTAAATGGATGTCATATGACCGAGAAATGAGCCAAAATGCAAAGTGATATTTGCAAAATTATTGCACTAACTTTGTGCACAATTAAAAGTCTCCCAGAGAGACTTTCAAACTCGGGCACTTCAATCATAAAAAATTGTATTAACAAAAGAGAAATTCGGAAAACAAAACCTGTTCTATGCTTCTAGTGGTATAAGGCACATGTGTACATGTTAGAACTGCTAAAGTTCTAAATAAGTTTTGAGGATTTTGATATCACTAAATTCCTTTTAAAATAACGAGGCTTAGTGGTTTCATATCACATACAGTATATCTAAATGAAATGATCAATTACAACATTCCTTTCATAAATCAAGCCAGTATTTTTAAGACCAGTCCTGAACTGATTAAAATGGGACAGATTCAAAGTGGAATTTCACCCTAGAAATCTGTTGTTAATTGCTATGGAAGAATATGAATAAAACGGGACAATTCCGATAAAAACGGGACAGTTTGCAAGTATGGAATCATGAGCGAAATCCCAAGCAAAAATGGTAGAGAGACAAATGACAGTCTATGGCATTCGTAAGTGCCACATATTTTTTTTCAAACATAGGGAAGTTGACCAGAAATATTTGATATAAATAAAAATGAAGCAAATATGGTTTCCCTGGGATTTGAACTCTCGACCTCCGGATTGCTAGACCGGTGCTCTACCAACTGAGCTAGAAAAAGCCCTTGAGCTTGTGTTCGTCCCTGAAACCCTTTTCAAGGTTTGTGATGGTCAGGAGCTATCAGAAACGTGACATAAACCCAAATGATAATAAATCAAGGGATCACTGAAGTGATGAAGCTTTTATTTATTATTTATTCAAACATATGGAAACTGACCACAACTAAACAGATTGTGATGTCATTTGTTGGGGGTTGGGGGATAACAGATGGAGAAAGCAGGAGAAAATGAGGGAAAATAGAGAAATGGGGTAAGGGGAAAGGGGGGGAAATAGAATAAGGAGAGACTTCCTTAATTTCAAATATATTCTTACCTTAAACATATTTGCCCTTCCTCTGTTATATTAGGATGCCATATTCTTGTTTTGCAGCAAACTGTTGGAGGCTGGAAATAGCAATGGAACAAAATATATATGTTCATATGTTATATTTCATAACAAAATATCTGTACATCAAATCCATCAATCTTAACTCTAATTTGGATGAAAGGACTTTAGTATCCAATAAAAAGTTATCTTGGTAAGCATTTATTACAGGTCTACTATAAAGTTTACCTTAGTTGGGAACTTCTTGTTGCTTACATAGCCTTATAAGAAATAAGAATTGATAGACTTGATAGGTTTTATGAATATGGGATCTAGCTAATAGCACTAAAATTGTATTTGATATTGCAGTTCCCAGGCTCTCCCACGACTAACCCACGAGTAAGTTGATAACTTTAGTCTGGACTAAAATTTTGTATTCTGGTAACCAAACCTCGGAATAACCTCGACTAACTCCATTTACACATGCTATACAAGTTAATGATTCATGCAGAAACTGTCAACGACAAGCAAGAGATGTCCATAAACTAGACAGAAAATATGAATGAAATTTGTATTATTTGGAAAATGTTACAAACAAATTGACCAATAATACGAATATCTCCCAGAATATGACTGCAGAATGGTAAAACCATCGTCTATTCTTTTATTATGAGTTTGATAGTTGAGCTGTTTTGGCTTAATGTTTTCGCTTTTCGCAGGCAGACAACGGAGCACATTCTACATGTAAGCCCCATGCCAGAGATTACGGCAGTGGTAGCCAGCGCGTACTACATCACGTTAGCTGCTACATTTTGTAATTATCTTGGGTCTTCGCGGTGCATTTTCATTGTTTTACTGAGATTTCAACAAAGAGATTATTTATAATAAGTCACTGCACAATGTTTTGTTATTTCCAGGTGTCTGTTGCAATTTATTCATAAAAATTGTTATCTTTTTCAAACACTTTATGGCTCGATATTTGTAGCTTTAGACCAGACGGCATTTGACATATTTGACACACACACCGTGATGTTAACAATATGAGATTTGAGTGATTGAAGTCAGCAACTAAATCAGCATTCACTTATACAGGTACGACACAACACTAGTTGCTTACCTCAAATACTACATATTTAATCTACACTTAGTCCGAGGTTAACTAGTCCGAGCTACCAGAATACCAACAATTTAATCCACACTCAGTCTAGAGGTTTGGACAAAATGTGAATTAGTTAGTCCAAGGTTATGAACTTAGTACAGGCTCAATTGCTAAAATTTAGCAGAATACTGCCCAATGATTCTAATTACCATGGTCAAAGTCGCTGGTCCGTAATCTGGCCCCCGGGCCCAGGCTACCACTAAGGGCAAGCCCTTAAGTATACTAAGCACTCACCACTATGTTGTATTCCTCTGACACTGTGAGTTCAAACTTGAATTTACCCCCTTTCCAGTAGCCCTCCTCTGGTGCTATTGTGACTTAGAATCTATTAGCGAGTGTGGTTTTTTATGAATATGGGCCCAAACTAATAGCACCTATAGCACTACATGTACAGTCAAACCTGTCTTAGTGGCCTCCTGAATATAGCAGCCAACCTGTCTATAGTAGCTACCAAGAGTGATCCCCTGCAGAGAAAAACAAGGTTATTGAACCTGTCTATAGAGACCACCTTTCTATAGTGGCCACTTTTCTTGTTTCCATTGGGTGGTCACTATCTCAGGTTTGACTGTATATTGCTGTATACTAAAGCACTCACCACTATGTTGTATTCCTCTGAAACTGTGATTCAAATTTGAATTCGCCACCTTGGGAAATGCACTTTACACGTATGACTAGTATGATTTTACGAATATAAACCTCTTATATTTGATGTAACATATGGTTGTCTTCTGAGCACTCACCACTATGTTGTATTCCTCTGACACTGTGAGTTCAAACTTGAATTTGCCCCCTTTCCAGTAGCCCTCCTCTGGAGCTATCGTGAGGAAGCAGTGATGGAGTTGATGGATGTCTGGGAAATGCGCTTTACACGTCTCTGTAAGCAGTAGCAAAATATAATAGAAAATGCTAGAAAATAACTTTTTACTTTTTGCAGAACTAATTGCAGAAAAGATTGTCAAATTACAGTGGCCCGAAACCTGGATTGTAAGTCTCTGTGAGCATCTGAAAATATAATTTTAAAAAGACTAAAATTAATTGTTTTGCTTTGTGGCAATTACTTTTTTACATAGTGGCCACGAACCAACCAAAAAAATACTTTTTTTTTCACAAGGGCGATTTTGAAAATTTTGAGAGAGAAAAACGCCCTCGTGAAATTATTCACGAGGGCTATTTTGGGGCTCACGGGGGCTCTTTTTTTTTTTTACATCGTTTTCACTGCTCAACACGTATGTGCACGCCGGATATTTCCCGTATATTTTTTCCTCGATTTTTCTGTCGATAATTCTTACTGGCTTACTGAGATATCTCTAGACTCGTTTATCCAATCAAAAGAGTTGTTAGATGTACATAAATATAATCTTGATCGTTTGATCGTCCTCTTTCAAATGATATATGAATCAAAGTACAATATATTTTTTTCATTACAATATTTGCCCTCGAAGATAGGGTGAAAATACAAGTAAAAATAGGAGAATTTCAAAGATATTTTTAATTTGAAATATCAAAATTTGTGAAGTTTTTACATAAAATTTGATTTCATGGATGTAATGTTCTTTATTTATATTTTCATCAACTCATTGACGGTTGCAAGTCTTATATGTCAGTTTTCGAGCTACAACTTTCTGAAGTTAGGAGAAAAATATAACATTTCGGAAAAATTCGGACAGCCGCATTTTGATTGCTATTTATAATGACCGTGGAAGGAAATAGCGACATGCACGCTTTGTTTACGGAAAATTAGATATGTATTTAAACATAATTAACAAACAACTTTTCCTGATTTGGTTTCATTTTCTAGATATAAAATTAACAAATCACGTTTAAAGCAGCTGAATCAACATTTGAGCGCGACTCTATTGGGAGTTTAGCCTTGTCTAGCGGCGTGGCTATCCTTCGTCGTTGCCTGTTACGCATTTTGCAGCATGATTCTAAAGCAATGAGTGTGCGGAACTCACTCACGCCGTAAGAAATTTATAGCTACAAACTCGGTCAATAAGTTCTTATCACATTATGAAATTACATTTAAACGTGTGGAATAGATAAAAGACTTTTAACATTTATTCCAGGTAAGATGTATATATAATGTATTTCATTTTAAAAACTTTTATTTTGAGTTATTCGAGGAGTTCAAGGGTATACAAAACGTGGGGCAAAGCACGTGAAATTCTCCGTGCCGCCGTGCGCAGCTAGATAGCGATGCCGATACGCTCGGGTACGGTCTTCGCGCAAAGTCGAATGATTTGTTGTTCATGAGATTTACTGCTAATACATTTTCAGAGGCATTTATCTAAAAACTGAACATTTAAGACTTGGAACACCCATCAATGAAATCAAGAAAAGATCCCAAATATTACATTTGTGACACTCCCTTAGACGGGAAAACTTCAGGTTTTTTAATATCGTGTCTTAAAATTAGGCTTTATTTCACCTGTGAAAGCCCTTTTTCTTTTTTTAACCCCTTTTTAAATGTTTTATATAAATGTGAATCTTCAGTAAAAATTGAATATAAACATATTGATAAGAAAGAGTAACACTAGTAGTTTGTTGTACTATGATCCATTTTTGTACAACGGAACTTAATTTCGAAATAAAAGAGAAATTATGAAAGTTAGATTGAGTTCTAGTTCAAATTGACGCAATGTTTAGCTGTACGATTGCTTGAAGAGTTTTACACTGGATCAATGCACGCGCAACGCCGGAAATACGCTGCGCTGATTGGTGCCAGCAAACACTGTTGTGCAGTTGGGGTTACATGGCAGAGAGCATAATACTTCCATACGTTGTGTACAACGTGCACATACGTGTCAAGGGTCTAATAAATGATTATCATGATGTGATCTATCCGATTATGCCATGTTTGGTACGTTTCTGGCGCTTTCTGATCATGCAAAAAGATTTTTTTTTTGTGCAGTGGC
The DNA here is from genome assembly GCA_037951105.1 of Echinarachnius parma. Classification (NCBI taxonomy): domain Eukaryota; kingdom Metazoa; phylum Echinodermata; class Echinoidea; order Clypeasteroida; family Echinarachniidae; genus Echinarachnius; species Echinarachnius parma. The sequence continues at coordinate 117,860 of JBAMJV010000515.1, read as the reverse complement.
TCACGGGGGTGATTCCAAAGGTATCGGGGGCGAATCGCCCTTTGCCCCCGTGTATTTTTTTGGTTGCCACGAACCCTGAAACTGATGGCCCCTAAACGAAGAAAAACATTTGCATTACTGTTATATTTGGTTGCCATTTTGGGTCAGTGGAATTAAGCATCAATGATATTTTATTGCCCAAAGCTAATTAGCACCCAAAACGGAGACTACTGTAAATCTAATTTTTGAATAAATCTTGCATAATAGAGTAACACAAAGATCTGTGGCAAAAATACTGTTGTGCAGTTGGGGTAACATGGCAAAGAGCATAGTACTTCCATACGTTGTGTACAACGTGCACATACGTGTCAAGGGTCTAATAAATGATTATCATGATGTGATCTATCCGATTATGCCATGTTTGGTACATTTCTGGCGCTTTCCGATCATGCAAAAAGATTTTTTTTTTTTTTTTTTCGCCCCCGTGCCGTGGCTCACGGGGGCGATTCCAAAGGTATCGGGGGCGAATCGCCCTTTGCCCCCGTGTATTTTTTTGGTTGCCACGAACCCTGAAACTGATGGCCCCTAAACGAAGAAAAACATTTGCATTACTGTTATATTTGGTTGCCATTTTGGGCCAGTGGAATTAAGCATCAATGATATTTTATTGCCCAATGCTAATTAGCACCCAAAACGGAGACTACTGTAAATCAAATTTTTGAAATAAATCTTGCATAATAGAGAAACAAAAAAATCTGTGGAAAAAATATGTGTTTGATAGAAATAAAGTCAACTCATCAACAAATAAATATAATTTAGAAAAGAAATACAAAACATACCTTGCACAAGACTACCGAATGAAGGGGAAACTACTGTGAAGTGTGAATGTAATTTTATAATAAATCTTGTGGATAATAGAAACACATCTGTGTCAAACAAACGAAATGCCCAGTTTGACAAGAAATACAAGATTGCTTTTATCCCAGTTTTATTTGCTTATTTTCATGTATATTGTTGGTCAGTTTCCCTATATTTGAAATTAATAAGATTGCATACTTGGAAGGTGAGCCTCCATCTCAGGCACTTCTTTGATGAGAAGTCTGTCCCGTATCGAGATCCGCTTGGCAGCGTGGTTCAGCTCCCCGCCCCCGCTCTTCGGGCAGCTCCCCGCTGCTTTCCTGGCTGCATCTTCTCTCAGCTTCTTGGAAAGCGTGATCATGTTATATGTACCTAGAACAAACAAACAAACAATCAGCTACAAATTATCGCAATGTTTCCAATTTCAGGTTAAAGGGGTAGTTCAGGTTAAAGGGGTAGTACAGTTTTGGCAAGGCTGAGCTTTAGTAACCAAAACCTGCGCAGTAACATTACAAACTAATAGTTATAACTCCACCATGCTCGAAAGGTATAGTAAAATTACAAATGACTAAGTAAAAAGCCTGTAATCATTCAAAAAGAGCCATTAAAACACAAGAGGGCGCTCTCTAAAAAAGCATTGGTTTCAACAATTTTTCATACAAAATGATGCATGTGATGTTTTGTTGAAATAATGATTAAATAGAGAGATCATCAACAACTATCTAAAAACCTCTTTTGAAAATTTTGGAAAAAGTGTAAGCATTTAAAAAATGTTTAAAAAAATCAGATTGATATATTTCAGCTGTTTCTGAACCGATTTTGATCAAACAAAGTTTATTCTGCCATTAAAATTGTATGCTCTTGCAAATTTGACACTCAGTTCTTCATTATCTCACAAAAAAGTATTTCGTGCAGTGCCCTTTATACCAAAACTGAACTACCCCTTTAACCCTTGTCTACAGGAACCTGGTGGGCAGTCTATGGGGATTTAAATATCTTGAAAGAAACAGGTCATGAAATCGGCTATTTAGTTCTTTTGAGCAGCAGCTCCTTTGAGCTTTTTGAAAAAGTGTGATATCCAATGGTCATACAAGTTTATCTTTTTGTTTCGTTTGTATGCATGCAATAAAAACGTTGAGGGCCAAACACACGTACTACAAAAAGATTACTTTGTGCAAACAAACAATATACTAGAATGAATGACAAAAGAATTTAGTTCTTTATACCTGAATAGTTTGTGATACAGTGCAATTGATGAGTTAGAAGCCTGAACATATTCTTCATATTCTGAGGATTCAGGATTCAAAATATATCTAAACATTCTGTGGGGTGTTTCACAAAGATCCTTAGTTGGACTTAAACATTATATGCAAGCCTCCATTCCGATTTAATTTGATGATTTTCCCTGTCCATAGTTGTGATATGAAAAAACACAAAAAAAGTTACCGTAAATCTCCGTGTATAAGACACACTTTTTTTCCGTCGGAAAAATTTCAAAGTGGGGGTGCATCTTATACACAGGTAGGCCTACAGCAAAAAAAAAAAAAATTATTAAAATTTTTTTTTTTTAGTCATGTTGAATGTGTATAACATTAGGGCATGACAAGAGCTTGCTGTCAGTTGTAGCATTCAGCAAAATATACCTTTTTCTCACACAAAAAATATTGGTTACAGATGTTTAAATTGCAAGTTTATTGAGCAGTAATACTGCTGCTAATGAATATTCATACATTCGTGAGCAGCAGTACTATTTTGCATTTTTCTAACTGGAGTAGTATTTATAAATTTTGCTCATAATTATAAATAGTTGTTAGTAAATTTAGACAATTGCATTATATTTAGTGAGTATTGGTGCTCATGTATATTCATGAATATGAATATGAATATTTATGAGCACCAGTGTTTAATACTGCTCAATAAATGTGCAATTTGTGTACTAACAACTATTTTTATGTGAGAAAATGATGTTGATGAATGCTACATTCAACATTAAGCTATTGTCATGCCCTAGACCAGTGGTATTTAGCATTCCAACAGCAGTTCAGGGTCTTAAACAAAAAAATACAGGGTGTCCCAATTTTTTTATTTTTTGGTTGTGAAAGTTGGGGGTGCGTTTTATACACGAGTGCGTCTTATACACGGAGATTTACGGTACTTTTTTCTCAAGAAATATCGATCTTTGACTTTGTTTGCTAATTTTTTGGTTGATAAGTAAGTAATGTGTGCTCTTTCATTTGGCGTCCGATATTTCGTCGCCGTGTGCGTGCTCTAATTTTTGCTGGCATAATCGTGTATTAGGCCCCACCACTGCTATACTGTATACATATAACCTAACCATAACCCTAACTAAACCCTAACCCTAACCCTAACCCTAACCCACACATACACTCATTGCCATTCACTTACGTGGTATGAACGTAAGGGAACCATGCACTACATCTTCCGAAAATTATCTTAAGTTTGCACAACCAAAGCATGAAAATTATGCTTCACATTCATACTCTAAGAAACATGTTGAATGCATTAACTCACCATTTTACTCCTGATGGCACTTTAATTTGGGAAAATATTGGCAAAAAGGTAGAAATTAGCCCATTTTCGTAGATACATCAACGTATCAAGCCTCTTTCTAGCATGCTTCCTGTGTTAAATGGCGACTCAGTATTTTTCTGGTCCGAGTCAGAGTGCGCTCTCTACGCCACAATTACGTACATGCGAGACAACGCATTGCCTGGCGATGTTAGTTACGTGACGCTGGTCTCTTCGAGTGTTGACCATTCGAGATCGGATGTTGATCTTCCATCAAGACGTTGACTATTAACGCCGTAATTATGTGAAGCCTGTCATCACGCTCTGCTACCAACATACATTCAAGTACGCTTTGTAAAAGACTAGTAAACGAACTTTCATGTTTACATGATATCGATATAGAGCTACCGTACCGCGCGATATGTATGCCATAGCCAGCCATAGGTGGCGTGTGTACGCGGCCATTTCCTGCCAATTCCCGAAGGAAGACGGAGTCACAAAATTTTCCCGCTGAAAATGCAGATTTGGTGAGTATAGCAGAACGTATTGTATTCGCATTTATATAATAACAAATAATAAAAAACTGCCACAATCCATTCATGTATTGCTACAGCGCAAAAGAAGTGAGAAAGAGAAGGTATGTGAGAGAGAAAAAACGTAAAAGTTGCTTCGACCGCGATTAGCACTAGTGTAAGGTAAATGGTTCCCCCAGAACCAATGTACAGTGTAGATTAACCTAACCAGGCTCTGTGCGTAGCACAGAGCCTGGCATATTGAAGTGTGTGTTAGGTGTATCGCTCGTAACAATTATTGGTAAAAATAGTATATAAGATACTATACAATTTATATCTGGTTTTATACTTACGACGGATGTTATCCATGGACATCAATGGTCCACTGTCTTGATACATGAGGCTCCATTCGGTGTATTTATTCACAAAATTAGGTTTTTATCGTCCAGATTGTGGTAAGAAGCAAAAATTCCAAAATGGTATCCGAATTTGTGTCCACAGTGCGCATGCGTGAGGTCGCAGGTCAAACTTTGGCGTACGAGCCAAGATGTACTCAATGTTAACCTAACCGCCTGGCATATACATCGCTCGAAATCTTGCAGGAACATGTTTGTAGATGGGCGATGAGGTGTTTTATCCTCTTTAAGCAGATTTTTTTAAAATTTTGTTTACTTGTACTGCACCCTAAAATACCTATGTACGACGGCGCTACACAAAATTGCTATAAAAACAATGATAACCTACCTCAAATTGATTATTTATGTCGATTGTCCTTGTTAGAATCCCGCTGTGCGATGCCGACGGATCGAAAAAAAAAGCCGGATTCTAACAAGGACGATCGACATAAATAATCAATTTGAGGTAAGTTATCATTCTTTTTATAGCAATTTTGTGTAGCGCCGTCGTACATAGGTATTTTAGGGTGCAGTACAAGTAAACAAAATTTAAAAAAAATCTGCTTAAAGAGGATAAAACACCTCATCGCCCATCTACAAACATGTTCCTGCAAGATTTCGAGCGATGTATATGCCAGGCGGTTAGGTTAACATTGAGTACAGTGGCCTGGCTTATATGTATTAGTCAACCGATCGCCACTTACGCGCGGAACCGGAATAAAACCTCGCCTATATATCCCAGCATGCATTGCCGATGACTTTGGAGGCGACAGGACAATTTCGAATATTTGTGCGAAGCCGTTTGGGATTAATCATCAATTTGAGGTAAGTTATTATTCTTTTCATATAATTTCTATGTAGCGCGCAGATAAAACGCACTTTTTTCTCTAGAAAAGGTTAACCAAATACAAAAAAATTATAATTAAAGGTGATAAAAACACCTCATCGCAAAAACGCTACACCATTTCGATCGTCAGTAATTCACAGCTCTGTGCTACGCACAGAGCTGATCATAGTTAAGTGTAGATGTGCCCTAACCCTAATTTGGTGGCTATAGGTCAGATTAATGGCTATAGTCACACAACACTACATTGTAATGCTGCGCTATACGGGAACAATGTGGGACAGTACAAAAAAAGTTTGTCAAAATTTCACACAAAATTCTTATCTTAAATTCAACAAAATCAATCATGACTGGCCCTAAAAATGATACAAGTGTTATATGAACTTACCAAAATGGTCCAAATTATTCTTCAAATGTCGAAAAAAATGGAAAATCTGCAGTTTTGGAAAATAAAAAGACTGAGAAAATCTCAGTCGTGATCCCTCTCGAAAGTGTTGCTGCTATCTGGATGACTGTCATGTATTTCCCGCAAGCTTCCCACACCACACGTGTTACCGTATCCGAATTCTGACACGGCGTATCCGAATTCTGATACGGCGTATCCGAAATCGGATACGGCGGGCATGCTTGCAGATCGCGAGTTGGCTTGTTTTGGACAATAATAAGCGGCCTCCGCATGTTGCGGGCGGGCTTTCTTTGTTTACAATGGGACATCGAGCAGGAAGAGAAAGAAATGGAACTTATATGACGATTTTTGTAAGTATGACTTATCATTTTGAAAATGAAATTTTGTACAATAAATCATAAAATCAGCTTCAATCTAGGTATGCAATTTTTTACTTTAGATATGCTGTTCTTTTCTCTCTGTTTGTAGTTCAAATTGTGTCCCGTAGATTTTTACCACTGTGAGCAGTAAATGGTCCATCAGGACCATTTACAATACATTGTAGATGTGGCTATAGTATACAGTAGGTCAGATTTAGTGGCTATAGGTCAGATTTAGTGGCTATAGTTGGCTACATAAGTGTATACAGTATAGCAGTGGTGGGGCCTAATACACGATATTGCCTTTTTGCTTATCGCCGATATGATGCGCGAAGTTAAGAGACTTGTCCATACATGCATTATCAATGAGAATTGAGGGGTGCCCGCGATCTCGAGCAGCAAAAAAATAATGCCCGCGTTCGTAGACGATATCTCAAAATATAAGATGTAAATCGCAAATCTGATCATTGCATCTGAATCTGCACTATTTTCTCAATATTTGAGTAAAGTTTTAGGAAATTTGTATGATTTTTTAGTCTAAAACTGTCGAAAATATCTTAGGGTGCCGACGTGTACTTTGTAGGTCACCGACACCCAACCACACTAAATTACTGTACTTCAGAGCCGTCTTACAGTTGCACTGTCCACATTTCCTATATAATTGTAAAACACATGGAAGACTAGGCATACTTGCGCTACAGCAGCAGCGCTGAATTCACTACATTAAGTGCACGACAATTTCATCACCACTGCCATTGATAACATAATAATTGATATCGTCACATTACTATTTTTTCTATACTGTTTAAAATAGTCAAATACATTCAAATGACATTAACACATATTAAATAAATTGTAAGATATACAAACTCGAAGTCATACGTACAAAAATCAGTCCGAACGTCTAGGAAGTACCACGGGAAGCAAATTATAATTGTTTTGTTCAGTAGCGCTCTGCCGCAGCGACGACGATGGTCGATATGGATGGAGAAACTGAAGTAAGCGGAAATGTTTAAAACAGAATTAGAAAGATGAGCTGAGGTAAGCGGCCGGCCGGCCGGCTAGCGGAATATAAATTCAAAGGTTAGTCTTCTTCTTCTTCTTCTTGATGAACAAACTCCGCATGATGCGGATAGTTGCAGGCACTTGGTGGGTTTAGGTGTAGTTCAAGTTTCAAGTTTCAAGTTTATTCAAACCAAATCAAACATATAAACAATGGTACAAGATATAACAGCAAGGAACACAAATATGATAGGTTTGGGACCCCAGTGAAGCACAGCTTGTGAACGGGGCCCCTTTACACAGTTGACTATACGGTAGGTATATAATGGCAAGGAGTAACATATTTACAACGAGTATAACTCATGTGTATAACTCATGTGTATGTTCATACGGAGGAGGAGGAAGAGGAAGAAGAGGAGGAGGAGGAGGAGGAAGAGGAGGAGGAGGAGGAGGAGGAGGAGGAGGAAGAGGAGGAGGAGGAAAAGTACAAACGTGGATTGAACAACTTGTAGTCTCCATGATTAAAAAATAAATTATATAGATAACATGTTATTGATATGTGAGATGCACGAAGTCCTGATTTGATCAGTCAGATCGAGAGGCGGGAGGCCTCCATCTCTCTGCATGCTTTGACAAGGAGGAGGAAGCACAAACCAGTGATGGGGTGCAGGCCCGTAAAGCCAGGTTTTTATTATTTTTCAGTATTTGATCTATTTTTTTAGGCCCCCCCCCCCCCAAAAAAAAAAATTAAATCAAATATACAAACAAAAAGGGGCGTACGCACCCCTCAAATTCAGAAAGGTCCACTTTGTATCGGTCTCATAATATCTAAACCAGTGGTATAGGGCAATGATCGGTCTTCTTAGCGACCCCCCCCCCCCCCTCCCCTCCCCTTCCTTGTGCCCGTTTTATGAAACCGAAGTCCTGTGACTGATCTGCGGACATACGGATGGCGTTTGCTATTATACTTCTAACATCCTTTGTGATCACTAAGGACAAGGTTGAAAGTATAATCCTAATAGCAAAGAAGTGACAGTTAAGAAGACGGTCTAGACAGTTTTTTTTTTATGAAACGGGCCCCTGGCTACGGGTCTGGGTACGTGTTGGGAAGAAGTTAGCGGGTTAGCCCCATGCAGTGACATGCCTATATACAAACATTGAACATTCCACCTTTCCTTTTCTTGAAAAGTGTAAGCTTGTAAGTTTTCTGGACGTTCTTTAACGTTCTTAGAACGTTTTTAAAACGTTCTTAAAACTTTTGTTTAAACGTTCTTAAAACGTCTCCATCGTCCGACAGGTTTTCTGCTGGTCCTTGCACTTGAAAGCAAATATACATAAAAGGTTTTTTTTAAAATTGGTTTTTCAAACGTTTAGACAACGTTTAAAAAACGTCCATTTTGAACGTTCTAAAAACGTTTTCAACCTTCCACAAAAACACGTTTTAAAAACCTTTTCACTAAACGTCCACGATAACCAACTTTGAACCTGTTTAGAACGTTCAGAAAACGTCCGATTGTTAGTTGGGCCATCTTTTTAACGAAAGGGAAATTTGGAAAACCGAAACCTGTCCCATGCTTTTATTGTTAATACGAATACAACAAGGTATGAGGGAACCGCTAGAATTCCAACTGGATTTTGAGGATTTGGACAATGTTACTAAGTCCCTTTAAACCCCTCCCCTTATCTATCTCCCCCATGCAGCACTGCCTCCTTCCTCATGCACCTCCCTCCCCCCTGTCCTTTTCTTTCCCTTTCTCTATACTTCGATACACCTCCTTTATCTTTCCTGCTATCAGCATCATTTGTGTCGTTCTCTATATCACATCATCGATGAATTTAGTAAAATTGAGTCTAAAAACCTAGACTAGAATCATAACACATCTCACGTGCTCTTGTTTTGCTGAATTCGCAGTACTTTTGGCTGTGTTTTGGGCTTTTGGTTCGCTGTGCATGGGGGCCGGGGTGTGCATGGTCAGAAAGAGATGACCTGCTTGGGAGGTGGGATGGACCGATCAGCTGTAGCTCACGAGAAAAAAACCTTTTTTGCTGGACAGCTGTATTTTAGGATTCCTACCATGTATACTAATTGTTGGAGTTGATATTAGGCTGTGAATGTGATTGCCGAGAATTCAAATAAGAGATATAATGTGAAGGTAAAACATGATCTTCTACAGATTATTCGTGTGGTCGTCTCTATTGTGTGGTTGAAAGTTTGAGTGTGTGTGATGCTTGATGCGGATGCCAAATATTGAGTGTGCACTGCGATATTCAGCTAGCTCATCGTGTGCTATGATGATGATTATACAACATCATTGGGTCACGTCAGGTGCATCGTGGATGTAATACAGTACGCGTACGGGACGTTAGGGTTAGGGTTAGGGTTAGGGATATACAGGTCTCCCTTGCCCTTGTATTGGTTATACTGCGTGATACGGGATGGATATCAACATAATCATTACTAATGCATGGGGAATCAATGTAAAGCTAGGGGGATAAACATGCAGGCTTTACAATAATACCAAATTCAAGTAGGGTGATATAGAAACAATCTAGATATCAATGCTCAATCATTAACTATCTGAGAACTTTTGGAGGAGTTTATATGGATATATGGTTGTGGTCAGTTCAAAAAATTACAGTCAATGACAGTCAATGCCAATTATTTATTTACCAGAGCTATGATCTCTTTGGAGAAAGTGTGATTGAATGGGTATGTTTTAGAGATTATTATAACTGGTTTGACATTTGTGTTTGTATGTGTTTGTTTATCTGTTTGCATATTTGTTACCCTGTTAATTTTTTATTGCATTTTCATTGTACAGTAAAACAAAAATGCCTTGTAGGATAGCTAGCCGCCTGAAATTACTGAGCAGCATCATGCTGTAGCAGCCATGCCTATAGTTATATATAATAGTGGCCACAAAAAAGTGATCCATAGATCTATGCAGAGGGAAAAAAAAGTGTCTACCTGTATAAGATTATAGTGTATAGAGTGAAAGGGAACCCCTACACCCAGAGTTCCTTAACTATTTAAGTGGTCTCTTCCACCAAACTATTCAGAAAATATGTTTCAATGAAATGGCATCATAATTTGAAAATTCATTATCATTATAATTATGTGTGTGTTCATGTATATTGTCTCGGAACACTATCTGTAAGAGAATCGGTCTATTCCTGCAAACCCATACAAATGCTTGTTCACAGTATATATATTTATGATTATATATAACGTTTGAAACTGAAAGGCAAATATTTGTAGAGAAATATATTTTCTATGATTATGGTTGCTGGTTTATTGGAATGGGATTAACTAATAATTTGTATAGTATATCAAAATGTTTTATACCATTGTCCAAATCCTCAAAATCTAATTGGAATTCTAGGGTTCCCTCATACCTTGTTGTATTCGTATTAACAATAGAAGCATGGGACAGGTTTCGGTTTTTCAAATGTCCCTTTCTTAAAAAGATATTTACGATTGAAGTGTTCAGATGTTAAATTATCCACTGGACCGCAAAAACAGTGTACAAAGTGAGTGTAATGAGTTAGTGAATATCACTTTGCATTTTTATTTTTTGCTCATTACTCGGCCATATAACGTCCATTTAACTTGAAATTTTCACACAACGTTTTACTTTGTTTGATGATGAATTTGTTCAGAAATGGTTGAAATAATCCACAAATAAAGCCATTTGAATACAAGTCACTGGAGGTTTGCTGTTATTCGCGATATCCCTGATATTAGATTTAATAATTATGAATCTTATACATCAATGAAAATATTATACCAAAGTGGCTTTTACATTGAAACCTAAAAATCTCTCTAAAAGACGTGACAAAAATCACATAATTTATTAGAATAAAAAAGGGTTGGAAGGTGCAGGTTTCCACGTGTGTGAATAGCTCCATATTTAATTCTAAATAGTGATGTAAATATAATTTTATGGTTTCGATCTAGAATGGTAGAATTATAACTAAAAGTATTATAATTATGATAAAGAACTGGTAACGAATAGCGATTTGACAATGCAGTTCTCTTGAACTATACTGCATATTGACCTAGATGGCGCTAGACCACAAAGAAATACGGTAAACGAGAATCGGATCGCTCACCGGTCGCACGCAACGGGCCCGTAACCCGTACGTGTCCGTAAACCAGGAAAGGCGACACAAATCATACATTTACGACTAAATAAAGAAAGGTTTAGTATTAACCACCACATAGCATTAATGTCCGTGTTAATAACAAATATTTTGTCAAAGAATCGATTAGAAAATTATGAAAAATTGGCAGGAAAGCTAACCGTAAACTATACGGTTTGTCGCCCTCTAGCAGACGACATAGTCACGGTGGCCGAGTGGTTAAGGCGTTGGACTCGAAATCCAATGGGGTTTCCCCGCACAGGTTCGAATCCTGTCCGTGACGAATTCTTTTTTCTTTTTTCCGCTCGTTATTTTTGCTACTTGTCTGGTATATCTTTAAAAATCCATTATCCCTGTCATTTAATGGATCTGAAAACTATCAAAGGATCGATGAAATGTGTTTTTTTTGTAATCCAACATGTCACCTGACTAACATGTGAGAATACCATTTTAAATGAATGTTATATGGTGGAGGAATGAGCGAAAATGCAAAGTGATAAATGTATGTCGATTTCAACAATGTTACGAGATGCCTTTAAGTTTAAGTTTGTTTTTAAAGTGAACACAATGTTAACTAAGTTTAACAACAATACTTGGGTGTAATATGTACATGTTGTCTAAATGATGTGATGGACTGTTTGTCTGCCAGGTTTTCTATCATTATTGCACTGATAATAAAAATGAAATACACCATACATGTATAGTGCGCATTCATATTGTATGCCTGTTCAAATATGCATTGAATGTGCACATGTATAATGATTGTTCTTCATGTCTGCTAACTATGGTTATGGGGGGTTATATTATATTTCAACATGTTTGTTTACTTTCTTCCTGCATTGCCCACTCGAAGTGTTATTGGATCCAGTAACTCAGTTGACATGTGCATAAACGTACGAAGTGTTGATATTTTCACTTGAAATCCTTTTCACTTTTCAATTTTTCACTTGAAATCTAAACCTACAACATTTATTTTCTTCCTGATTCCGCTTATAATGATATGATTATTTCAAAATTTCATTGTAACTTAATTAAGAATTATATAAACGCTATTTTTGATTGGCAATGTAATTATGTAAAATACCATGCACTTGTTTATAATTTCAACTTGTACAATTTTTCTAATGTTGTTGTTACTTATTCATTGTAATGTGTAAATATATATGTATTTTGCTTGTTGAAAATTAAATAAAATTGAACTTGAACTATTTGATAACATGCGTAGCCTATTTCTGTGATCTGATATGTCCACTGAGTTGTGTGTGAAAATCCCAAAATAATTCCAAAATAATGAATGTCATATGACAGAGTAACGAACGCAAATCCAAAGTGATATTTGCTAACTCGTTGCTCTAACTTTGTACACAGTTGAAAGTCTCCCAGGAAGACCCACATACATATGACCCACGCGCCTTCTATATCTTGCCAAGAGTGTTTGACAGTGGAACTGCACATACTCCACTCTCTATAGAACAATCTGCCCCGTCTTGTTCCTTCTATATAACCTCATTGGAATCTTGTAAAAATTGCACTTAAAAACGCATCTATAAATAGATTGCAATACACTTTAGTAGTCTATTTAGAAAGGACTACTCGAAATGTTTTGCTTGTAATTATTGTAACCACGCTTACGGCTTATGTTATGTCGTGTTAAATTTCCATTTTCTTGTACATTGTCATTAAGTCGTGAAATAAGTACCGTAATCGATTATGTAAACAAGTCATGTTCTCAAAGAGGTAGATTAAACCTCATACAATAGTCATGATAGTGTCGAGTATAAATTCGTTGTTTTTAGAAGACTTTAGTTTTACTTAGAGATAGATACCTATTTTGTATTTGTAAAGCGGCAATTCTGAACTATTTTCATATTAGATGCAAATGGAATCAAATCGAATATTGCTATTTTGTTATTACTATATTATCGTCATTATTAAGCCCCCTCCACACATCAATTCATCCAGGAATACTCGATTTTAAACGTGTCAAGAAAATGGACTGTAATTTTTGTCTATATGTCTGGAATATTTGTATATATTTTTAATGTAATTTTGTATGAGACATTTGTAGCTATAAAGATGTGTATTCTCGTCATGGGTAATGTTATTGATATATATATATAGATATACATGTATAGTACAATTAAAATGAATGTTTATTTTTGTATTTTATTTTTGTTAGTAAGTCGTAAAAAGGGTATATTGATAATGTAAACCAGTAATGAAAGAAGTAGGCTTATATGCTAGTAATACAGTAGTCATATTAGTGACAAGTACAATTTCGTTGTTTTAAGAAAACTTCACTTGCACGTATATCATATCTATTTTGTATAACATGTGTATAGAGCGCCTAATATGGGATGATTTTCATATTACGTGCAAATGGAAATCGAATATTATTATTACTAGTACATGTATCATCATTATTATACTGTATAGGCCTCCTCCACACACAAAAACTAATCAGTTAATTAATATATTAAATTACCCGATTGTGCCGAGAGAAATCGTCTGTAATGTATGTCTATGACTGGAATTTGTAATTATATATTTGTAATGTAATTTTGAATAAGATATTTAAAGTTATAAACACATGCATGTGTATTCCCTTCATATTGTATGGATATGTTATTGATAGTTTAAAATTAAAGTTTATTTTGTTATTTTGTTTAAGTTTATATCCTTTGCATTGTTATCGTTTTGAAAAAAAAACAAGTGTGGAAATAAATAACAAAAAGTAAAAAATGAACTAAATTGATATATTGTTCTGTTTTGTGCTTCGTTATGATTGAGAGGATCTTACTTCGGGTCTCGTTACATAATAGTTGCCACTGTATCATAGGTCCTGTAGCAAACCTCTAGAACCCACACCCCCCCCCCCCCCCCCCTCTCCCCTCTCCCACACTGAACACTCCACCACACACATTATCAACCTCATAGCTAACTATAGAGTGTAGGGTATATATTACATGTACATGATTTTTTTTAATGGAAAGGGGATTAACACCAAACAATGAACGTTTGACATATAAAATAGTAGACAATCACAACTGTAGAAATATGTGTCTCTAACAAATTATTTGTCTTCAAACTGTATCATAACTATTGTCTATTGCAAATGGGTTACAGAAGAGACTTTCTTTCTGGTTCTTATGTCATAAAGTTCTTAGATCCTAGACAGTAGATACGTTCTTCTTTTGCAGACCAGAGTTTTCTCATGATGTAAACAAATCTGGAAACCTATCTTTCTGAACTCTTTGTTAGAATTGGCTATTTGAAAATGTTTTCTTTCATTTATCACAAAATCATTTTGGGGTGGCGGTTTCCTTCAATTTATGTGGGGTTTTCCCACTGGATACGGGGTTTACAAAGGATGAATGATGGTTATTTATTTGTGGTTTATAGGAAAACCGTTAATCTGGACAATAAATATGGGCCATATTTGGTTCGGAATTCCCGAGTAATTGCGATGGCTCAATAAAATGCTCCATTTCACCATTTTGTATTACATCTTTTCGTTTTCTGGTGAATCGTCCTCTACCTGGAATCCGGCTGGAAACACTTTGTATTTAATAGCTCATAAAAATTGGTTCTAAATCCATTACAGCCTAATTAAATTGCCACTAGCTTACATAATAAGTTCCAGAAATGGCCTTCCATTATAGGCTTAGTCATACTGCGGTTATCTGTCATTATACCACACACAGTCATACTACGCAAAACCACACAAACAAATAACATAACTGTACATCTTGGGACATATACAGCAGCACAGTGGCGCAGCTACGGGGGAGGGGTGAGGGGGGGGGGGGGGGCACGCACCGACCTTAACAGTTTGAAAACAATACGGTAAGGGAAAATCCTTTATGAAAATCATAACAATTTGCCTCAATCAGTCTGACCACGCTACTGCATGCAACAACACATACACAAATTAATTTCAAACGCAGAGGAATGAAGTATAATGTGGGCCTTTATGAAATATACGTAGTACTCTAGCAAAGTATAAACTTAAATTAAGAAATAGTGTGTAGTCACATTATAATAAGCGGAGTAATGAATTAAGTATCCGTGTAATTGCACAACTCGTAAACTGTATATCAACATTACTTAAGAATAATAATTGTCCAGATAAGGATTGAGTGGTCATACATGACAGAAAGAAGTTTATTAAATCAGAAGGCTTGTTATCAAAACATTAAATACAATCGTAAATAATTTTATTTCAGGCTGTTATTATGCAGCCTGCAGCATTTTATAGAATTTCCGCAGCAAATTAAGCTTGACTTATAATTATCGATAATATTCACATTCATTTGTATGAACGCTATTCATACATAGTGTATACAAGGTCAGAATCGGAATGTTATTCCATTTCGTATTAGTTGTAATCATTATGATAGCAAACGATAATAAATCATTATACACAATACTATTTATTACAATTAGGAAAGAAAGGAACTATGTTGATGACATTTTGGCATTTTCTACGATAATATTCGGTATGTTTTGGCATAACACTTTGAGAGAATAATTATATACTGTAGTATGTACAAACGAAAGACAGGAATTGCATTGTCAGATTATATGCTTTACCATGATTTCCAAAGACATTTTCCCCCGGGGGGGGGGGGGGGGTCTGTCCTCATAGAAAGGGGGGTATCATGCGTGACCAAGGACTTGCCAAAAGCACCCTAAACGAGTATTTGCGTGGTGCAAAAAATACACCCTAAGCAAGTATGATTATCGGTAATTTGATACCCTAAGCAAGTAATTAATTTTGTGTAAACCCCTAAGCAAGTATTTTTGATACCCTAAGCAAGTAATCAATTTTTTGTAAGCAAGTTATAACTATTTTTGATACCCTAAGCAAGTAAGCTGAGTTTTTGAGACCCTAAACGAGTAATTCATCTTTTTGATACCCAAAACGAGTAATTCATCAGCCTAAAATAGATACCCTATTTCCTGATTTTGGGTGATTTTGAGACCCTAAACGAGATACTCGAGTATCTCGCCTGATCGTGAAAAACCACCATAATTACTCGTTTTCTTGGTCACGCATGATACCCCCCTTTCAATGAGGACAGACCCCCCGGGCATTTTCCCAAAAGATTTAGATTGCAATTTATTTCGCATAAACGGTAAGACACTGTGTATGAACAATTGTCTCGATTGTTATATTACATTGTATTCCCACATTTACGATTACCTTTATATACATGTACTAAACACACTCACTATCACAAAATGAAAATATCCGAATGTCTTTTTCCTTAAAAAAAACCATGTACACTGTACAATGAAAGGATTGCATTAGACGGTTCATACAACAAGCATATTTATACAAAATATATATTATACCGTATTTATAATTTTATACACATAAACAAAATGCAGTGGAACCCAGTTATAAAGAGTTATGAGATTAAAACAAATAAAACCCGTCTTATAGCAAGGCAGATCTGAGATATTTTAATAATTTTTGTTTACCCTGATATAAAAGATACCTGACATAACACGGTAATTTTCATGGTCCCAAAATTAGTTGTTTTTTTAACAAGGTTTCACTGCACAATTATGATACGTTATGCTCTGCAATATTCAATAGCATTATTAAATGGTGTGCACAAAAACATGCATGCAGCGATTATATAAATTAGGTCTATCATTATGTTCACACCATCACTTGATCGATTTCCATGTATTTCGTCTGCTTTCCAAGAAAATGTAAAAGGTGTAGAATTGTCGCAGCGGTTTGTACTTGAGACTCTTAATTCTGAGGGTACAGGTCCGAATCCTGTCAGGTGTATACGTTTGCACCGGGACATGTAAATTAAAGGTACGTATCCCCAATTGCTACCCCAATCCAAGTGTGGTAAATGAGGACGTGCGGGCATTTGAAAGGTTTAATTCGCATTAAGACTGTACCTCGGCTATACCAGATAACAATAATTATTCACAATGCCTTGAAATCATGTAAATCATAGTTATATAACCTAAACAACTGGAATACAAGTCGAGTCCATCTGGGAAAATTGCGACTTCCCAATCACCATTACATGAATTAGTTTCAGAAGAAAACTTTGTAGGAAAGACTATGACTTGACCCCGATATGACCCTTCGGTGAGAGACAGACATCGAACGGTTCCTAAATGCCGTCGGGACTATAACCACATAATTGTCCCCAGTGGCGTACCCAGGATTTTTTCAAGGGGGGGGGGGGGGGGGGTTATTTCGTCGGATTTTTTTTCTGTCAGGGGGGGTAGTCGTAGAAAATTGTCGAAGCCGAAACTGCGAATTTTCGACATTTTCAAGACCGAGACCAGGTCCAGTTCCAAATTTTCGAGACCGAGACCAAGACCCATTGGCGAGAATCCTGTACGCGGGGGGGGGGGGGGGGGGGGGGGGGGGGAGCCGAGACCCCAAATTGTTGACATATTCGAGGCCGAGACCACGGTTTTTCGCACTTTTCGAGGCCAAGACCATCAAAAATGATGGTCGAGACCGCTAAAATTAGGTCTCGAGACCAGTTAAAATTTGAAAAGGGGGGGGGGGGTTCAAACCCCCCAAAATAGTCATTTTTTGGCAAAAAGGGGGGGGGGGGTTGAACCCCCCCCCCTGGGTACGCCTATGATTGTCCCGGTTGACGTAATGTGAACGGCCTTCTTCCCACCCCACTCTGAGTGAACGATGTCCTCGCGTGTTGTCCGAGGACAACACTGGGCTTTAGTTTGCCCGTCCCGCGTCCAATTAAAACTTAATTGAATTTAATGAACTTTCAATAAAAACAATCTTACTTGTCATCAATTCAAAGGTCCTTTACTTCTTTATATTGCTGCAAAAACACCGCAACATCTTCAAGTGTTTATTTGCCATTAGACTCATTATTTTCAGAATCCTTCGTCTTCTTTCGAAAAACTTTGACCGTGTCTTCGTCCGAGACCACGACATGACCCTCGGGTGAGAGACAGACGTCGAAGGGTTCCCTGAACGCCGTCGCGACGCACGCCACGTACTTGCCTCGGTTGTCATACATGTGAACGCCCTTCTCCCCGCCCCGCTCCTTGTGAACCACATAGATGTTGTTGTCAGAGTCACAACAAACACCGCTTGGCTTCAGTTTGCCCGTCTCGCCGTAGGAGTCGACGGCCATCAGCAGCTTGCCCTCCTTGGTCATGATGCGTATCTTCTGCTTGCGAGGACAGCTGACTACAATCCGGTCGCGGAGGTCCGTGGCGATGTGGCTCGGCCCGACGACGGGTAAGGTCTTCAGGAGCGTGCCGTCCGTGTAGTGGAAGGTGATTACGTTGCGCTTGACGTCGCCCACAAGGATGCGCCCGCGACGGTCAACCGTGACACAGGACAGCTCGACGTCCAGCATCTTGACATCCTCATCCTTGCTGGACGTCTCGAACTTGAGGTAAAACTTTCCCTGAGGGTCGTACATGCGGACGAACTTTGACTTGTCGACGGCGACGAACCGACCATCAGGGAGACAGCCGACGTCCTGAGGCATGGACAGCTTGCCGTCTGGCTTGTTATCAGAGTTGAGTATGCACATGAACTTGCCGTCCTTGTCCAGGACCTGTACGCGGTCGTTGCCCCAGTCGGCGACCACGGTGTGGCCGTCCATCGAGACAGACACACCCCTGCACCAGTCGAACTGCCCCTCTTTGGACCCCGGTGCACCAATGGTAGACGCTAGCTCCCAGACTGGAGTAGCGTCCTCGCTCTCATCATCCGATGACACCGTGCTCTCGCTCTTGCCTCCGTCGACTTCCTCCACCTCCTCGCCCTCACCACCCGTCACTTCCGACAGGTCGATAATGCCAAGTTCCTTCGAAGGCAACGTCGGTTGCAGCTTCTGGAGTTCAGCGAGCCTAGACCGTATGGCTCGATCCAGGGACAACAAGTGGTAGTCGTCCCCGAAATCAAGGGTTGTCTCCGCCAATTCGAACGCGGTTGTGAGTTTCTCCAGCGTCATTTCAACCTTATCCACATACTGTTCAAGTTGTTCGTCATTTTTCTTATGAGCGGCGTCGACATTCTCGATATACCGATTTTGCCGTTCCTCCAGGTCGTCTTTCTCGTTCTTGATGGCATCTTTGATCTCCGTTCGGAGCTGTTCTGCGCTCTCCTTTAACCCGCTGCGCAATTCCTCTAGAATTTCCCACGCGCCGCGGAATTTCGCCGCTGTCTGCTGGACCTGACTCACCGCCGCCTCTATCTGTTGCTTCCTCGTCGAGGCAGCCTCTTGGATGGAAACATAGCGATGGGTTTTCCCTTTGTGGTACAGCACGATGCAATCGCTGCATGCCAGCGCGCTACACGTATCACAGAAGGACGATATCGGCTCCTTGTGTTCGACGCACATCTTGTTAGCTCCTCCCGTTTTCTCATCTAAGCTGGGGTCCTTCTTTTTCATCTTCTGCCACTCCTCCATGGTGACCACCACGTGGTTGCGGAGGACCTTGATGCTGTGATGCGCTCTCAAGCACGTCTTGCACATGAACTCGCGGCAGTCCTGGCAGCGGCACGTGGCCGCGTGTCCCTTCTCACACGACGTGCACGTCTTCTCCGTCAGACTCGTGTCCGACTCCGACTCCGTACTCGACCCCGCCTGGTCTCCAAGCAACATCGCTCTCAGCTTCGCCACAATTACATTCATCGGTAGCTCCGCGGATGGGGTCTTCACAGTCGTTCCGTCCCTGCACAAGTCGCAAGTGAAGACGCCGCCATTTTGTTTTTGCTGCTTCTCGATGCAGTTTCGACAGTACGTGTGAAGGCATACTAGCATCCGGGGATCTTCGTATTCGCGCTCGCACAACGGACATGTGGTGAAGTCCTCCATGAACTGCACACTGTGGATATCTGTCTCTGGACTCGCGGGGTTGCCTTCAGTGGCCATATTGGACATCATTTAGCTCCTTTATCCCGTGCAACTAGAATGTCCAGTCCTTGCGTAAACTTGCGTAACAGATAGGCCTATACAATAAAAGAAAATGAAAAGAGAACATAATAATTATAATATCAGTAATTTGTTCGCGGTTTACGCTACATGCCTAACTGAGCCCGGTACAGACAGGTTTTCAGTCGGATCGGCTCTGTGTGCGCTGCCTTTAACGATGCCAGTCGGCAGCCAATCGGGTCTGATCGGAGTTGGCTCTGTCTGCCCCGGGCTTGAAAGTTATTAACATTGTCAAATTCATCAAATCTACTCAGACATTCAGTGGTTCTAACATATCTCGTTGCATGTGTTTTACTATTAGCAGAATGGGACAAGTTCGTTTTTCAAAATTTCCTTTTTATTATAAAGATATAAATGATTGAAGTATTCGGATTTGGAAGTCTCCAAGGGAGACTTCTCGCTCTTTAAAAAGTTAGTGCAATTAGGTAGAATTTATATCACTTTGCATTTTTGTTCATTACTCAGTCAAATGGCATTCATTTACCATAGATTGTTCACACAACACGCAGTGGACATATATTAGTGGCGTAGCTACGGGGGGCACGTGCCCCCCCAATAATTTCGAAAAAACAATAGAAAACATAAGGGGCCATTTTTTGAAAAAACAAAGAAATACATAAGGTGTGCCCCCCAATAATTTTCGTGCCCCCCCCCAATCAGTCCGACCACGCTACGCCACTGTATTAGATCACAGTATACAGTTGTTAACTGGTGGCGGAGGGAAAAACATGGAATTTTCTTCACGAAATAGCATTTTAAATCCCGAGGGGAACATTCCATGATTTTCCCGACAGCAAAGTTAACAACTGTTTTATCATCTGAATTGGCCGGTTAATAGTTCCATGTAACAGTTAAAAATGTTACATGGCAGCTGATGCACTGTATTTTACAAAGTCAGGTGAGAAATATGTATATTATACCTTTATCAACTTTATCAACTCTTCGTCAGTTTATGCACGTACTGATTATGTACTGGTTACTATTATGTCAGCATGGAACGCAACAGCATGCATGTTAATACTGTGTGAAACGTGATGATTACAGAAATAAAATTATAATTGTTGTATCGCTGAACTCTAACCTAACCCGGGTGCGTTTAAAAGGGAAAATATTGTGTCTATTTCGACCCCCTAGTTTTCGACCTCCTTTTATCTTTGTTTACACAGTTACGGACTGCAGTTATACACATACAACCCAAGCACTTTGCTTCAGAACAAATATTGACGGAACAAAACCTTAGATCTGTGCACAGCTATACGTGTGTGAATGAACATACCCCATATAGAGTTAGATTTACTACCCTATCTATCATAATTATTGAATGCTCGATTATTAGTTGCAAATACAAGACGCTCGCTTGACAATGAAACCTGCATTGTGCAGTTATATTTCCCTATCGTATTGATAATAGCATGCGGGTGTCCATTCTATTCGTATTATTCATGTAGCCTGTAGGCTTAATTATTAATTTCAAATACTAAGCGCATGCTTGGTTAACGATGTATGGGGGACATAACAATAAGGGCGATCGAGCTGTGGGTAATATTTTACTGTATGCCAACACACAGCATCACGTTCCCATAGCAACGAAACGTAGACGATGCATGCGTGTATCGACCGGGGGCGTAATTTATTTAATGTATAATAACAGCACAAGACCATGAAGACTGCAATTGCAAAATACATGTATCAATATAATTATATTTGGCTCTAAATAATACAATTATTATTTTCACATAACCTTATCTTATCATAGCATGTTATATTTATTGTATAAGACGAACATATGTTTAATTTGATCATTAATACGTGCAATATACACGTTTCATCCCAATGAACAAAGTTATGTGACGAAATAGTCCCGAATTTAGCTGTCGTACATTACTTCCGAACTGAAGATCTTTATTAATCTTCGATGAAATATCTAATTAATCTTCACAACAACATTATATTGTGTCGCTCTCCATGCAAATTAGTTTTGTATAAGAAGAATATAATATTATGTATGTCAGAGAATCGGTCAATATCTCATTAGCCTACCACTAAGCTCTCATTTTCTGGTATTGATACAGTGGTAGGATATTGCTGCAACACTGGTGAAACCGTACCAATTTAACAGGTTTACCCCTGTAAATAGTACTTCGTTTTGCAGGGAGTCTATGTACTGCATCTTCAAGTTCATGCTCTGTTATTATTACTACAGTATATCTGGGGGTAATTTTCAATTGATTTATTTTTCTTTTCCTATTATTTTTGCCTCGATACTAATTCTCTTGTCAAATCGTAGTTCACAATATATTGTATAGCTTGTACATTATTCAAATAAAAATAAGGGTTGTAACTTCAGTCAGGGTAATTGACCCATACACAGACTGAAAACTTAAAAGTATCATCCATTTATTACATGAAACGTGTACAGTATGTTCCCGTAGGCAGTGGGTTAAATGACACTCATGTAAGTCTTCAAATCTAATCACCCGTCGCCAGAGGATAAGCCTTAGCCCAAGGATATTTTGCTTTTCGTTTACTTAGAGGTCATCTTGTTTGAGTTTTTGTCCTTTTTAATGTACCATGTCGAATCTTATCCACATTTGTATGGGTGTAGACTAGAGTTTTCGAAAGGGATCATGAAACAAACGAGCATCTTGTCGAGTGAGAAGGGCATTTATTCGATTTTATTGCTAAATTGAGTTGAAATGATACCATCTTGTATCTAGGTCAGATCAGTGCCTCCTCTTTGTCATGATAAGTTTTCAGATACTAGTTATGTCTAATTTTGGGAATACTCATCAAATATAAAAGAGAGGTAATACAGTATATTCGTTTTCTATATGGCTTTCAAACTTTCCAAGATGATTATGATATATCGGAAGGTCAAAAGGTGATTTAGAGCCCTTTCCTTTCTCAACCAACGGTCTTATACTATTTATATACAGTGCAGCCATAGAGCTATCGTGTACCATTCATGATTCTACAATGACTCATGGAATACGATCCATGGTAGTATGTCAGAAGAGGTCATGCAAGCGATCACGGGGTCAAGGTGGGGCAGGTGATTTTTAGGGGGGGGGGCAGTGGCGTAGCTACGGGGGGCACGTGCCACCCCCCCCCCCCCCAATAATAAAAACAAAAACAAAAACAAAAAACATAAGGGGACATTTTTTGAAAAAAACAAAGAAATACATAAGGTGTGCCCCCCAATAATTTTGCGTACCCCCCTCCCCCCAATCAGTCCGACGACGCTACGCCACTGGGGGGGGGGGGGGGGGGGGGGGGTATGTTCTTCATACTCTTATTTTGTTTTATTCGGATAGAGGGTTAGGGAGCAAATATACCCATTTTATTAGGCCAAAACGACTCTCACATTATACACACACCACCACCACTACCAGTACAAAAACAACCACCACCACCACCACCACCACAACATCAACAACCACAAACTTCACCAAAACCACTATATGCACCTCTCATTCAATAATGTAATAACAGAAAATAAAACATGCACCGTAAATAATTGTTAACGCTTACCCTGTAATTTTGGTAGTAAACTAGGAAGGCAAATTTGATACAAATATAATTAATATATCCATAATAGTGAATAATACCGTATGCTTACCGCGTACACGTATGTTGGTGAATGCTGTATTCTCCTCAAGGCTTAGTTAATATGATTACGTGTTTCTTTTCTCTATTAAGAAACTGATAATATAGTTAGTCTCGCATAATATAATGATGTCGATATACTGTCCACAATGGGCACTGAAATATGAAATAAATTGTTTCACAAACACTAAAGCATGTAAAGAGGTAATGGTCTTGCCAATACAATTACAAGATTATATTTCGTAATAATACCGTCATGAAAACGGTCCGTCACGATCGTAAACAAATGTGCGTAGAGAATCATAAACGTTCAGCCAGTATGAAGACCATATTCCTTGTCATCGATATCTCCCTTCATTCAGTACTCGACTGTTGACGGCTCTGATCTCTTGGTACCAGTGGTACACCACCATGTAGGCGTGAGTCCAATATCATTGTAATCCTAGATACAAATATGCGTTCCCTCTGTTCTTGGTATAATCAGGTAAATTGGATTTCCCTGGTATAATCTAAGACTTTGTAAGCAATATCAGTCTCACGTACAATTTCCGATACCGCTTAGAAGAACATAACAATTACCTGTGCGTCACTCCGTAATTGTGGAGAAGATTACAAGCCTTTTCAATTTAAAAACCTTTTTATTTTGGATCGTGCTGATCATGAATGGTGGTCGGCATGTACCTGGCCTGCACGTATAGCGTGTCTGGCAACGCGTATCAACAATGGGGCGTTACCGTATAACACGCGGTGGAGGTAACTGTATACAAAACTATCATTGATGTGAATCACGGGATTGAGTAATGCCCTGAAAGGTGGTTGGCGATTGGAAGCCACCCTTGTACGCTCAAAACAGTATACTTCCTTTATGAAGAAGATAGAGAGGGAGACAAACAAACAAACAGGCATGACTAAAATAAGGGTGAGGTAATAGATGGAGAAGGAGGAGAAAAGAAGAAGAATAAGAAGAAGAAGAAGAAGAAGAAGAAGAAGAAGAAGAAGAAGAAGAAGAAGAAGAAGAAGAAGAAGAAGAAGAAGAAGAAGAAGAAGAAGAAGAAGAAGAAGAAGAAGAAGAAGAAGAAGAAGAAGAAGAAGAAGAAGAAGAAGAAGAAGAAGAAGAAGAAGAAGAAGAAGAAGAAGAAGAAGAAGGAGGGAGGGAGGAAGGGGGGGGGGGTGGTTAGGGAGAGGATCTCGGAGCAGAATGAGAAGATGATGATCGAAGGTGAGATAAAAAGTTAGAGGATTATGAGGATGACAACAAAATATTATAATTATTTGTAGCCTATATATGAAAGAAAGATGATATGAAAAGCTCCTCATGTTCATTTAGAGTTACTGGTTTTTAATTTCTGCTTTCATATCTCAGCAAAATTATGATTTGTTATGGAATTGGAAACGGTACTTAAACGAAACCCTTTGTTTTTTGCTCGTTTTCAAAAAATGAAGATGAGCAAAAACAAATAAAGATTTGTATAGGTTTGGATTATTGCAATTTAGTTGAAACTATCCCGTTTTTCTCGAATACATCAAGGGATAAACATCAGTGGTGCCTCCCCAGGATGTCAGAGCTCATATAAATCATTATATTATTGGGGGAAGCGTTTTGAAGTGACTATCGATTACCCGTTTTTGTTGTCCTCCAGTCCACCCACCTGAAACCACTCTAATAAGGGGGTAATGATAAGCATTACAATATTGTAGAAGCGTCGTTTACCTCAAAAAGGGTTCTTAAAACTATTGTTCGGATTGTTTTCAAATCGCCCCCTCCCCCTGTCCCTGTAACCTATACAAATTAATATCAAAGATTACGCACCGAATTATATAGGACAAATCGCCTCTATATAATAGCACCGCGGCACCGCGTCTAATCGGACCTTTTCATGAATCGATATATCGGCTTTATTTTACCACGATGAAAACAATCTACATTTTCTTTTTATTGATCGGAGCATAGACGATTAACGAAAACTTAGGGATTTAATGACAATCCAATTAACACGATGCGTTAATTGACGTTTTGGCCCAATCGCTTTCAGTATAACCCTTCTTTAAAATCAGAATAAATATCAAAAGTGAGTGCAGAGCTTGTTTGGATCAGGGGGGTGTTTCACAAAGATTCAAAGTTGGACTTAAATGGGTAGTATAGTTTTGGTAAGGCTGAACTTTATTAACCAAACCTGGACAGTAACATTCTAAACTAATAGTTATAACTCCACCATGCTCGATAGGTATACAACATTACAAACGACTAGGCCTAAGTAAAAAGCCTGTTATCATTAAAAAAGAGCCATTAAAACACAAGAGGGCGCTCTCTAAAAAGGCATTGGTTTCCACCATTTTATATACAAAATTATGCATGTGATGTTTTATTGAAATAATGATTAAATAGATAGATCATCAACAATTATTTAAAAAACGCCTTTGAAAATTTTTGAAAAAGTGTAAGCATTTTTTTTTATTTTTTGAAAAATTAATTTAATTATTTGGGCCCCAAATAATTATTAGATCTGATATATTTATTGATATTTCAGCCGTTTCTGGACCGATTTTGACCAAATAAAGTTTATTCTGCCATTAAAATTGTATGTTCTATCAAATTCGACACTCAGTTTGTCATTAACTCACAACAATATTGTGATGTGCAGCGCCCTGCCCTCTCTACCAAAACTAAACTACCCCTTTAAAGGAAAGCCACTAGTTTCTCTGAAAATTTGTTGAAAAAGTGCTTTTTCAAAGGCATAAAATGTTGATTCAAATCATTAATATTTTCTACTATCAAATAGATTTCATGTTTTTGATGCAACATTTATGAAAAGTCAAAATTCTTGTTGTTTTGCTTTTGAATATATTGTATTCCAAGGCTACAAATGAATTTCCGTAATAGTCAGGTCCAACTTAGAGTTAGGATCTTTGTGAAACTCCCCCCCGAACTCCGGAGCGGGGGAGCAATGTAGCTCCATGTTTGTTTCGTTATTCCGAAGGTTCGTTATTCCGAAGGTCCGTTATTCCGAGGGTTCGTTATTCCGAAGGTTCGCTATTCCTAAAATGAAATCGGGTTCGTTAATCCGAAAATGAATTTGGATTTGTTATAATACTATAATTTCATATAAAGAGATAAAATGGTCTGGCCAAGGGAGGGAAAGGGGGAGGGATATGCTTAATGCAGGCTGTAAATTAAATAAACAAAACACAAACTATAGTATTATAACAAACCCGATTTAATTTTCGGATTACCGAACCCTATTTTATTTTTGGACTAATGAACCTTCGGAATAACGAACCTTCGGAATAACGAACCAGATTTTGTTTTCGGATAAACGAACCTTCGAAATAACGAACCCTCGGAATAACGAACCTTCGGAATAACGAACCTTCGGATTAACGGACTGTAACCATAAATATGTATACGCTGCTTTTATTTTTTTTAAAGGTAACTTTTATTTAAAGGGTAGTTCAGTTTTGGTATAGAGGGCGCTGCACGAAATAATTTTGTTGTGATATAATGAAAAACTGAGTGCAAAATTTGAAAGAGCCTACAATTTTAATGGCAGAATAAATTTATTTGATCAAAATCGGTTCAGAAACGGCTGAAATATCAATGAATATACCCGATCGGAATAAAACTGGGCCCAATATTTATTCGATGATTTAAACAAATAAATAAAAAATGCTTACACTTTTACAGAAATTTTCAAGAGGACATTAGATTGTTGGTGATGATCTCTCTATTTATTTATTACTTTAACAACACATCACATGCATAATTTTGCATGAAAAATGGTTGAAACCAATGCCTTTTTAGAGAGCGCCCTCTTGTGTTTTAATGGCTCTTTTTGAATGATAACAGGCTTTTTACTTGGTCGTTTGTACCTTTCGAGCATTAGTTTGTAATGTTATTGTGCAGGTTTTGGTTACTGATGCTCAGTCATACCAAAACTGTACTTCGCCTTTAACCGTTATTTATATTTGTATTGATTGTTCCTAGCCGAGTTGTATTCCAAAGAAAACTTAAGGAAAACATGTATTAATAGGCTGAGATATCGGTGATCATACGGAATACTATATAGCTGAACATTCATTCTCTACGCACTTAGCCTGACAATGCTAGTGAGAATGCGCACGCACGCAAACACAAACATACACACACACACACACGCATTCACTCACGCACACACACACACACACACACACACACACACACACACACACACACACACACACACACACACACACACACACACACACACACATAACAATGTCATTATACATTATGTTGGATAGACACGACATTACGGTATCAGTAACACACACACACACCCACCCACCCCACACCACACATACAAATACACGCACATAATAGAACATTACATATCTCGTTTTGCGTTTTGCTAGATATTTGTTTAATCAATGTATTTACCAATTAACCCAACATAATTATATATAACAAGAGTAATCTATAATGAGTACAATCTGAGTATGTTTGTTTACGATACCATTCAAATGAATATTAAATAATTTCATTGAAGAAAACTACATCCTACATTTCTTTGACAAAACTTCAGCGAAGTATTTCCTTGTGCATTTTTGTTTTAGATATCAGAAGTCGAAATAATTATAAATGCAGCATACACGTACATCACATAAATGGAATGCGTTGTATTTTCTTTAGTTCAGTTTCATTACATTTACATTGTGGGTTGTACAGTAGTACTATAATATATACATGTTAAAGGGATAGTTGAGTTTTGGTAGAGAGGCCGCTAGACTACTTTTTTTTTGTGAGGTAATGAAAATCTGAGTGTAAAATTTGAAAGAGCATAATATTAAAATAATATAATCATCTTTGTTTGATCAAAATCGGTTCAGAGACGGCTGAAATATCCATAAATATAACAAGTTGTAATAAAGCTGGGGCCCCAGGTTTATTAGAGAATTTTGAACCAGCCGTTAAAAACCTTTAAAAAAATGCTTCCTCTTTTCAAAAAGTTACAAAATAGATATTTAAATAGTTGTTGGTTATTTCTCTATCTAATCACTATTTCAACAAAGCATCACATGCACAATATTTTATTCAAAATGGTTAAAACTGATGAGTGTTTAGAGAGCGCCCTCTTACGTTTTAACGGCTCTTTTTGAATGATAACATGATCTTTACTACGTCATTTGTAATTTTGTGTTCCTTTCTAGTTATAACTATTAGTTTGTAATGTAATGATGCAGGTTTTGGTTACTAAAATTCAGATTCACCAAAACTGTACTCTCCTTACCAGAACTCAACTATCCCTTTAAAATGCTAAGGACTGCTCTTCCAGAAATGCTAAATAATTGCGGCTACATACACACCATGAAATGGAATGTGTATACTGTATACTATACATACTTCTACCTGATTACCAATGGTTATAAGATTTCAATAATCTGGATACAATTCTGAATACATGTCTGTCAAAAATTCACAAATTAGAGTTCATGATTGTACACAAAATGTATGGCACCATTTGAGGCACTATCTCTCTATTGGTTTGAAAGTCCGTTGATCTAGATCAAAAATTAAAAACAGACAGATTATATTTTGCAATTAAAAACCGCACAATGGTCCAGTTGTGAAAGGAATACTGGCCAATAGAATTATGCAATCCTGATACATCACAGGCATGGAATGCGTTGTATTTTCTTTAATTCCTTTTCACAAGATTTAAACTGAGTTGTAGTACTTATATACATGTTAAACATTTTCAGGACTGCTCTCCCATAGATGCTTAATAACTGCGGCTACATGCACACCATGAAATGGAATGTGTACACAATTCTACTTATTTTATTACTTATGATTTCAATAATCTGGATAAAACTGATGTAAAAAATAAAAAATTAGAGTTCATAATTGTACACAAAATACGTAACACTTTCTAAGTCATCTCCATATTGGTATGAAAGCCCATTGATCAACTGAAGATAAAATAATTGAAAACAGACAGAATATTTGCAATTAAAACCGCATTTACAATCAATGGTCCAGTTGTGAAAGGAATACTGGCCAATCCTGATATAAAAATAAGCTTTTGAATTCACTTTTTTCATTATTATAAGCAACATTTGACGGGCATTTCATTAAGGGTGATCTTTCAGTTTCTTATTGGCTTACATTGTAGAACATTTGTAAAAACTTAATCAGTACTGTTGTCATTAGTCAAACTTGTTTTCCCGATGTACTGACAATGTGCCTTGCGTATTGCAAACGCTGAAATACATGAGAAAGTAGGCCTACTTATCATAAAAAAATTAATTAAACGCCATTTGCACAGATCTACAATAGAGCTAAATACAGTACATGTATCATCAGTCATTCGTTACCTTATAATTTTACAACAAATTCATGTTACAAATTGTCTCTTCTACCTTATACAGCCCTTCACCTGCAAATTGATAATTTTTTTTGCGAATATGTACAAATCATAGTTCTTGGTTAAATGAGCGATTTCTTACATCAAATTGCTGTTCTGTTTAGACACATGTTTATAACAAATTCTAAATTAAGCCATATTTTCAAATTCACCGGAGTAAAATATTTTGAATTCATGGAAAAATTCGGCAGTACAATAGGAATATAATACATGTAGTTTAAGTACGTAAATTTAGTTATCAAACAATCAACTGTTACGTTATCATTTTAATACAAATTAACGCTTTAGATAAAATAAACGCTAAAAACGTTGTCTGCTATTACAGATAACCCATCACCTTAAAATTGATTATTTTTCTCACAAATTTGTAGAAATCATAGTTCTTGGTTAAATGAGTGATTTCTTACTTCAATTACTATTTTGTTTATACACATGTTTATAATAATTTCTTAATTAAGCCACATTTTCAAATTCACCGGAGTAAAATATTTTGAATACATGGACAAATTCGGCAGTACAATAGGAATAATATAATACATGTTGTTTGAGTAAGTAAATTTGCTTATCAAACAATCAACTGTTACGTTATCACTTTAAAACAAATTAACGCTTTAGATAACATAAACGCTAAAAACGTTGTCTACTGCTTTAGATACCCCCTCACCTTCAAATTGATTATTTTTCTCGCAAATTTGTAGAAATCATAGTTCTTGGTTAAATGAGTGATTTCTTACTTTAATTACGATTTTGTTTAGACACATGATTATAATGATTTCAAAGTTGAGCTAGATTTTCAAATTCACCAGTGAAATATTCAAGGACAAATTCTGTAGTAAAAAAAGAATATACATGTAGTTTAATAATTGTACTTGATTACTAATGTTTATATGATTTCAATAATCTGGATACAATTTTGGATACAGGTAAAAACAAATCATCACAAATTAGAGTTCATAATTGTACTTGATTACTAATGTTTATATGATTTCAATAATCTGGATACAATTTTGGATACAGGTAAAAAAGAAATCATCACAAATTATATAGAGTTCATAATTGTATACAAAATACATGGCACTTTCTAAGGCATCGCTTCTCTATTGGTTTGAAAATCCGTTGATCAAGATAAAATGATTAAATCAGACAGACTATTTGCAATTAAAAACCGCATTTTAATTAAAAGTTCCAGTTGTGAAAGAAATACTGGCCAAGAGAAAATGTAATCCTGATATACCATGTATACAATTCACGAATTGTCCTTATTCTAAGCAACATTTGACGGGCATTTTAGTCGGAGTTATCTTTCAGAAGTTTCTTAACCCTAATCTCGGCTAACATTGTGGTAAACTTGTAAAAACTTCAACGGTACTGTATCATTATTCATTTATTATTACAAATTCCATATAAAAACAAAATTTGAAGCAGCTAATCAATCCATTTGCACAGATCTACAGTGGGGCTAATTGCAGGTCATGTACCTGTATAAGCATTCGTAACGTTACCACTTTAGAACGAATTAATGCTAAATTACATTCAATAAAATATATATTCATGATACATCACAGACATGGAATGCGTTATATTTTCTTTAGTTCCTTTATTACATTAAAATGTGAGTCAAAGTTCTATGATTTATACACCTATACTACTAAAAGAGGAGGATATGTTTGTCTGTCTGTCCGGCCATGCAAATCGCCATGCCTTGAGGTATGACCCTCATCTTTCAGGTGATGATTGCCACTAGAGTACCAAGTTGCATCAATCTTGCACTTGATGCCCCCAATCTTTATTTTCATGCGCGCAAGGATATTAGTGCACGCATCATCATCACCCATTGCATGCACAGCGCATATCCTCAGACAGGTAAACGTTGATGCCCGCCGCGCCCTCGGGGGGCACCAAGTGCAATTATGCCGGGCACCAACAATTATGCCTTCTTATGGTTTATTGATGTTGTGATAAATCAGGACGGGTCGCTAAGAAAGTACATGTAGTATGTTTACAGAAAAGGCAGTCCTAGTCCAGCATACTCCCACCCGTGTTATTTTTTTTTGTGGTTTTGCATACAAAATACTACAAATATGTCTCCAATAGAGGTTCTGGGGTGATTTTATTTTCTATCTTGGGTGTCACGATATGGAATGGAATAACTTTGTCTGGTTTATCACAACGTTCTGTAAGAATAGAACCTTACAGAGATTTTCAGGCCATGGCTGGCATGATATTTTGTTGACGTTTTTTTTTGTTCAAACATTATGTTAAATCTACAAATGTTGTTGTAATCAGATTAAATTTAACTGCAGCTACTTACATACTATGATATAGAATGTGTACATTATTCTACTTGATTACTAATCATATGGTTATAAGATTGCAATAATCTTAATAAAAGTATGAATACATGTAAATTGTACACAAAATACAAGGCGTTATCTATAAAGGCACCGTCTCTTTATTGAAGTGAAGGCCCGTTGATAAAAAATAAATCAAAATTTGATCGTTTATTTAAAATTTAAATAATCGTTATCATATATTTGTTCATAGCATTCATAAATAACACACTATATCTTTTCACGCAACTGATGCCATTTGCATTACACTTTTACCAATTTGCATTTTCTTTGTTACACTACAGAACATTTACGAGCCTGAACGTGTCAAAATATTTTTTTTTTATACAAACCCCTCAAAAAAAGTTCGGAAACTCAAATTTGGTCGATTATATCACTCTTATTGTCAAATTGTATTTTTTTTCTTTTAGTGTCATTGCATTGCATGATTATTTCCCTTTAAAATGGTACATTATTTGTCATTTATTTCAAATCGGGGAATACGCAGTGCGTTTCAGCATGGAGGACGGTCAGAAGTCAAATGTCGTAAAATGGGCCGAGAGTATTCAGTTGGGAAAATTGACACTTGTGTCGTATTTTGGTAATGTTCAAGTTGTATCCAAGATTGTAGCATGTTCAAATAATGTAACCCTATCATATTTGGTATCATTGTAAAGCCCAATTGCCTTTCTTTTCATTCAATCATGTCCGTGACGATTTTATTAGCAGGTTAAGTATGGTACAGCTGAATATGGGGGAGGGTCGAAAGTGAAATCTTGCAAAATGCATTTTATTTTGTGAAATTGATGGCGTTGCATCGAAAATCGATTATTGGAGGAGACATTTTTTTGTTTTGCTTTGCATAATCATCAGTAAATTTGGCATCATGTGAAAGCATGTTTATTTTCCCTTAAAACTATGTATCACCTGTAATAATTATGCTATCGGGGTGTGTGCAGTAAAGTCGGATATGGGGGCGGATTAATGCTATGACTTTGTTATACCTTGGCTTCTTGTTTCAAGATTCCGGTAAGATATTGTTTTATCAATCGTAACTCTATCATCATAACATTTTGCACTATCGGAAAGCTCGTTAATTTATCTTTAATATGATATCTAGTTTGTAATGATTATGCTGCATGTGTGTGTGCAGTACAGGAAAACTCTCTAACTTGATGTATTGAAAATGCATCAAATTTCCCTAAACTTACGCAAACTGGCCCAAACTGGCATTATTAGCGCCCTCTTTGACCGTGTACGTATGCCTTGTTTACCACATATCAAACGGCAAAACGGTGCACATCGCAACATGTCATTTTGAGCCCCGTGCATTCAAAGATAGACATACCTCAATCGCATAACCATGAGTGACGAATGAGGCATCATTTATTGAAAAATTAACACGATTCAACATGTTGAATTTCATAAAGATTATGTAAAATAAGTACTAAGATATATCTCCAAAAAAAGACGTTTTTTGATGCAACGCCTTAAATTTCACACAATGAAATTAATTTTGTAACATTTCGCTGTCGATCCTCCCTAATATTCATCTTTACTGTACCTACCCGGCTTTCATATTCATGTCATTGGGAAGATAATTGGACAGGCTTTCCTCCGATACCGTATTCAACACTAGCCTTTCATTGTCAAGATATTCATCGTCGAAAGAATTTGAACTTGAGAAATACCGTGATATGAGAGTCAGACCTTCCGACTGAGTTTGTTGGCGCATTTTGCGACATTTCACTTCTGACCTTCCCCCATTCTCAAATATACTGTGCATACCCCGTAATCATGTTGCGTACTAACTTGATATTAAAGAGGAATACACACCCTTTCAGGTAATATGTAACCAACATGGTTTTATAAGAAAAGAGATATAATCGATCAAACCTGAGTTACCGAACTTTTTTTGAGGGGTTTGTATTATTGTGGAACAAGCGTTAGTTTAGCAACACAAATGAGCCATTCTTGGTCACGTGTGTGACCCAAAATATGAATTTTTTAAAAATAGGATGCTAATATTTCAGTAAGTATAGGAGGTATAATGATGTGAACTTCATATATGACTTGCATATGTTGAAGTCTTTCAAGTTAATACAAAAGATTTTATTAGGATTACGTTACCCAAGGACAGAGGTCAAATGGCATCGGTCACGTGTGTGACTTTGCACGGGAGCATTTTTGAAGAATTTTTTTAAAACTCAATTTCACTTTGAAAATCCTGTGAGATATGAAAAGCTCAAATGTTCATATTAGTATCAGACAACAGATATATATCGGTAAGTAAGAAAATGGTGCAAAAAATAAATAAACTCAAACAATTGTTGTTTAATGTATGTTATTGTGTGGGGATGTCTGGGTCACGTGTGTGACATACTGTACAATGTGAATGGAAATGGGAATTTTACAAATATTAGGTTTAGATAGTTACATGATGTTCAATTGTCACAAAGTTGGTATCAACATGTACAGGAGAGTAAGAGGAATGAGCTAGCTTAATTATTTTTGGAGTTATGATTTTTTTTAAAATATTGAATTATGCAAATTTATGCAAATGAGTAATGAAATTTCAATATTTAGTATAAAACATATATTTTATAATACCTTAGATATTGATCTTTCCAATAATGGAATAAAACAACAGAAAAAACAAACTTTATTTTTTCCAAAAAAGTTTAACTTTTCAAAGAATGGCCCAAATGAGAAATAATGAATGTTCATATACAAAACTAACATGACTAATAACAGGATGCCCGTGAATCGGTTGTTAACTTGAAAATATCACTAATGTCTGCATGTATAGTTGAATACACATATCATTTTCACGGATTGTTCCTTTTTATATGGTAGAATTTTTGTGCAATAACTACATTATATATCTATTATTATATTGTTTCATGTTTTTATGTATGGTCACATAATCGTATGTAAGTGAATGTCTTACTAGAATTTGATCAATGATTCAATTTACGTACACATCTAAGATTGAAAACAAAAAATACTAGCCTACTTCAAAAAAAATAGTACTCTACACATTATGTAAACACCATGTAAACTTTGTCTCAATCCAGATTTTCTTATTTTGTTGATTTTGTTGGGTCATATTTGACGGTTTGCTTACCCGGTTGAAGAAAAATCTTCCACCTTGTTGTTTTGTAGACACTTGGGGTCTGGTATACATGCTTGCCGTTGAGGTTGAGTTCCATCTCGACCACTTCTCTGGTAACCTGTACAAGGGGGGAAATAAAATAAAATAAATTAGAATATCCTCTAGCTTTCAAGGTTGACGAAAGTCAATGGTACACAAAAGATTTCTTCATGTTCCTTGAAACGCGGCTGTCATACCTCTATGGTCCATGCTTACAACATTTATTGAACCAACAAGGCATTTGGTTCCGAAAGCGCCAAACGTATGCGAGTGTGCCAATTCTACATTATACACACGTAAGTTTGAAGGAGCTTTCGGTTTGGGACGGTCATGGAGCAGTCACACGATGCTTGCGACGACCTGCAACACGACAATAGAACTTATGAAGGGCCGATCATGTTCGAAATAACTAGACGTTACATCAGAATGCAAATATCGCATTAAATTCGGTATTATTCCCAATTATAGCCATAAATAGGTGTGTATCACATTTCGGCTAAAATAAACCTTACATGTTATTTTCCGTCCTTAATAAGCATCATAAGCCTGGTTTTGGGTTGTCGATCGAACAATAGCACGACTGGTCACGAGGAACGCATGCGCCGTGTGTTCTCTTGCGACGGCAGGTTCCCGTCGCAAGTCTCGTCGCAAGGTTTTGAGCATAAAAAAATCGGTTCAAAATCCATTGCGATCAAAACAATAGAAGAGAGAGAGAGAAAGCATGCGGTGATTGCGGTTATTGCGGTGGCTGCAGCTCACCCTATTGTCCTATTTAAATTGTATCCATGGCAAATATTCATGGTTTGGTAGACAATACTTAATCCTGAATACTTCAGGCAAGTCTCGTCGCATGCGGTGATTGTGGTGACCTAGTGAAATCGTATCCATGGCAACGATGCATGGTTTGGTAGACAATGATTTATGTTGAATACTCCAGGCAAGCCTCCAGATATTTCTGCTTTTCATTAAAAGTTATTTATTCTCATTACACACCCTCACCATTGAAAGGGAGGTATTCAACCGACAGGTTTGTATTGTCATTATTGGGATCGGCATCCACATGACAGCGAAGGGGGGGGGGGGGGGGGGGGGTCTCTGCCTTTGCGCTCTTGGGCCCAAGATTCTCCTTCATGTCCCACAGTTGATATTTTTGTTGTTTTTCTAACTTGTTTACCGCGGTAATTTATATTTGGCCCATTTTGGTCTTTTTATGAGCTAAAAGCCATAGCTTGCACCCCGTCCTATGTTTATATTTTGCAACATTTTCTTTGTTATGGCTCCATACTCAGGATAATTTCATATAAGCTTGGTGCACCAATAGGGTTGCCCACCGCTAGTATGCTCCCCGGGGAGTAGAGGATGTGTACAAGGTAATTGTGCGGGTATGACGCTTAGAGGCTATTCGGCGCGATATAAAAATGAACTAATATTATTATTAATTATTATTAAATATTATTGTTATTATTATCATTATTACTATTATAATTATTATTATTACTATTAGTAGTAGTAGTAGTATTATTCCATAATTTGTGCATCATATACACCATGTATCAATATAAGACTTTGACACTATCCGCCTTTCATATGCGCACGTGACCAATCGCAAGCTGTTGCAGGTCGTCGCAAGTCCCGTGTGACTGCTCCATAACGAACGAGAACCACGGAAGCATAGAAAGGGGAAGGGTATAGAGCCGCCGCGACAGCCAGTCAATCACGTGATCCCCGCCATGTTGAAACACCTTACAATACAATTTTGTTCATAACATTAATAAATAACACATCTTTTCACGCAACTGATGCCATTTGCTTTAAACTTTTACAAATTTGCATTTTCTTTGTTACACTACAGAACATTTACGAGCTTGAAAGTGTCAACATATTTGACCCATCAGTATTTTTGTTTTTATATTATCGTGGAACAAGCGTTAGTTTAGCAACACAAATAAGATCTACTGTTTTTGTTCATGTACAGAACTAACAGACTGACATGACGGATAAGAGACCAATTTAATCTTATCATAGTCATTTTATTTCATTTTATGTCAGAAACGTAGGCTACAAAGTAGCACGAAAATGTTCCATCTATACGGAACACGAACAGACTCCGTGTAGTCACATTTACTGACTAATATAACGGGCAGAATCGGGAGATAATTCGCGATAAGGCACTAGTCTAATTTTTCCTCTTTTTTTCTCGAGCCTTCGTACACACAGAGACATACATAAACACTCAAACACAAACATACTAACATACACCCATGCATATACGGACAATCAACAAACTGTAATTCTCTCATACTACGTATAATGATTTAATTTGCCTTGGACATCTTATCCCTGTCACACCGTTTAAACATAAAGCAAGCATTTCCATAAGTAGGAGCAATGTGGGAGTGTGCAGTTTGTAACAGAACTGTAATAAGGGAGTTCGTAGTTACAAACTGCGCATGCGCCAATTTCTGAGACGAAAATTCACTGTACCAAAAACATCGATATTGCCCGTTGTCCCATAGACCTTCGTGCAATTATTGTCACATTTGAAACGTGTTTTCACGGGAAATTTGGCTCGAAGTCATAAATGTTTTTTCTGAATTAATCATAATAGACATCTCATATACATAAGACTGATTTTTTTTAATTTATTTTTTCTATTTATTTTCAGATTTTAACAAAAATGTCAACGTTCGTATCTGGGCTTTTGTTGAAATCGCAAAGGCCCCATACGTAGATTTGTGTGTACTGTTTTTTTTTAAGTGTTGAAAACGGGCAAAGATGTGATTTTTATTCAAATTTTTTTTTTTTAGCCTGCTTCAAGTTTGAAAATTAAAATGAATGGTTACATTTATTCAATTTTAAATATTTTAGGATTAAGGTGAGTTTTTTTTGGTCAGGTCTTTCAAACGTAATGAAACACAAGGAGAATTCACGCACGCACGCGGAAATTCTGCATAGAGCTCCTGTGCGTCACAGGCTGTGCCGTAAACGTACGCGTAAAGCGTCAATTTTGGTACAATCTTCCGAAAACCCGGTTACGTCCGTTGCTCCATGGGCTACCTACGAACTCCCTTATTGGTCCAAATCAAATAACAACACCGCAGACAATGGAATGCCGCTAGAATCCCGAATACGATGTTTTTCTGTACTTGCCCTTTTCTAACTCCTGACCCGATTATGATTAAACGGCTAAAACTGACATATCAATCAAAATTGATCAACTGCCATTTATTATGATACAAAAACGAAAAAGACAAAACTGTGGGCTGTATGCATAGAAAGTAGCAATTGCTTGTGCTAGCCTTTTGCTTGAATCGGTGTGCGTAAAAACAAGCAATTGCTCGCAAGCAACTGCTAACTAAACAAGCAATTACTAAAAACCGCATGCATAAAACGACCTTTCACTTGTCTTGAAAAGCAACTGCTTGCGGTTTTTTTTCAAGCACCTCCAGACCAGCTTGAGCTCTTGCTTACTCAGGACATTCGCGATTACATAACATGATCAAGTTTTCATATCGTTTCAGGTCCAGAGGTTGGGCCACATGCATAACAAGTAGCAATTGCTTATAAGCAATTTTTTCAAGCACAGGCAAGAGCTTGTCAAGCAAAATATCAAGTTCCAGCTATTGCTTAAATTCGTATGCATACACTTTTGCTTGTGCTGAAACCTTTTGCTAACACTGCCTAATGCAGACGTCACACTGTCCCGAAGACGACACCAGATGTCCATACGAATGTGGAATTTTGATTTTCGCGCGAAGATGGCCCCGAACTTGGTCAACAGCCAATCAACAGCCGAAGCAAGTACGATGCCTACTGAAGGTCACAAGATGGCACCCGAACCACACACGAAGGCAACACGAATATGTGAATTTGTAAATAAGTAGTTTACTCGCAGGACACACGAAGGCCCCAAGATGGCTACACGACGTTGTATTTAGAGTACGATGCGTTCGAACATGCATAAAATAGGTCACGAAGGCCACACGTGACCTCCCGATGCTCTGTTGCGCAGGACTGACTGTGGAAGATGCTCTCAGGCTGCCCTTTTATATGTCCACGTTACCATGACACATGGGTAACGCTTGAGCTACTCAATTCGGCTGTCCTCGCCGACACCGTGGTCCCATCTCTATGTCATCGTACTATAATACGATATGGCTACACAACGGCATTGCGAGGGCCTCACACGTAGTCGTGTTGCCTTCCTAATACAATCGGGCAGCTTCTTGTTTCTTTTGTATTGTCTTCGTGAGGCGAAAAACGCCCGATGGCACCGATGATCACACGAAGTAAAAACGAAGATGACACGATTTGACAAGATACCCTAACGATGGCATTACGAAGGGCAAAATGGACACACGAATTCAACACGAAAATGAATCTTCGCAAGGTCTGTCGGCAATTTGTTGGCATGCCAAAGATTTTTCCATCGCTCACGAAGTTGCTGCCAAAGCCTGAGAAACTCCGCCGGCGGTCATACGATGGCTCAAGATGCCCTCACGAATGGCCCGGTAAAAGGGGCACATTAAAGGGGTAGTACAGTTTTGGTAAGGCTGAACTTTAGCAACCAAAACCTGCACAATAACATTACAAACTAATAGTTATAACTCCACCATGCTCAAAAGGTTTACAAGATTACAAACGTCTAAGTAAAAAGCCGGTTATCATTCAAAAATAGCAATTAAAACACAAGAGGGCGCTCTCTAAAAAAAACATTGGTTTGAATTATTTTTCATCAAAATTATGCTTGTGATGTTTTGTTGAAATAATAATTAAATAGAGAGATCATCGACAACTATAAAAAAAACCTCTTTTGAAAATTTTCGAAAAAGCGTAAGCATTTTTAAAATTTGTTTAAAAATCATCGAATAAATCTGGGCCCCAAATTTATTCCGATCAGATATATTTATTGATATTTCAGCCGTTTCTGAACTGATTTTCATCAAATAAAGTTTAACTGTCATTAAAATTGTATGCTCTTTTATATTTGACATTTGGTGCGGCGCCCTATTAACCAAAACTGAACTACCCCTTTAAATTCTGATATTTGTCTCTTTTGTGAAGTTGAATTTCATATTTTTGCATAAATTCAAAGGATAATCATCTTATCACTGAACTATAAAATGTTACGTTACGTTATTGTAAACTAAACATGACGTGTTACTGGGCACGAGATACCCATGATGAATGCAGTGGTCACCATTTGGTGTGGTTGAGAAAAGGAGGCCATTTAGCCTCATAACGCGGACTTCGCTTTGACTGTGTTTCAGTTTAATTTTATTTTATATAATTTTCGCATTTTCAACAACATAAATAACATGAACAGTTATCGAACCTCAATTATATTGACATTTCTTGAATACAAAACAAAACGAATTTACATATAATTAACAGATTCGATTTTCAATAGTAGTAATATATAAAATGCGGAGTAGCCGATCGAGCGGAGCATGTAACGTGAAAGGCTCCGTAAAAATTAGATAACAGCAAATTAATTGTAAACCCGTAAACATAAGACAAGTTATATGATCGTAGCATTTTGATTACTGAGCTACTTACATTTTCCATCATGGTGTCCAAGTCATCCTCACTATGTTTATTCAGTTCCATGCAAAGCTTATGAACGAATGGGGACCCCGTATCGGGATATCTGTATGCCTTATAATCTATAGGTGAATGAAATACAAGAGAAAATTGTACATACAGTCTAATACAAATGCAGAGTAATGGTTATATTATATTATATAAGATGATGACGTCATAATTAAGGGAAATTGAGCATTCCTATTGGTTGATTACTGATGCTTAATCCGGTATAGTAAATGGTAAAGTTATAGTGCATATGCACTATAACTGCGCAGGGGATGGCCTTGATGTGCGTAATGTGCGCTTGTGCGCTTGTTCTTGAATGGGGAAAATGCGCAGAGCGCGCAATTATTTTTAATACACGCTGGCCCTTGTACAAAGTACGCAGGGCCGACGAGAGAACACTCACAATATGAGCAAGGTCAATTTGGGTTTATCAACATGATAACAAAATCAGTTCCTCAAAATAATCATCTTATATAACAAATAGTACATGATTCCTGTCGTTAAATATTCCATAATAGACACCTCTACATTTTTAATTTCTCTCGTGCGATTATATTGCACTCGGCCTGCGGCATCGATGCAATATAATCGCTCTCGAGAAATTAAAAATGTATCGTTGTCTATTCAACTCCAAACCATGCACTATTTGTATAATATTCCACATACTAAGATTCTTGCTCTACGATTGGTCAAAAGTTAATCACGTGATGAAACATAGTTCCGCCCATCATTGATGGGAGAAGAAAATTTCGTTACACTGTGTAGATATCTTGGGTGAAAGTGCGTTGCACTCACTAGATAATTGGTAACGTACTATCTACACCCCGCGGTTGCATTTAATTGACTGTGGAGCTGTGTGGCTATTCAACTCCCGTACTAAATGCAGCAGACCATACCCGGTACCGTGTGGCGCGAGGGTGTGGCGATGTGTGTGGCGATGTGTGTGGCGATGTGTGTGTGGCGCGAATTACAAATGCAAATGTAATGTATACGTTGCGTATACGTATAGTACCATGCACTGTATGTATCGTACACCGTTTGCCATGACTCTTTTTGCGCGTTTAGAACGTTGACTTTTGAACTGTTAAGTGTTTCATCATCATTTATTACAATTTTCTTGGAAGTTGGAGTGCACACAGTTTCAATTGGAGTTTTCTGACTTGGAGTTGGAGTTCACTTTCATTAATAGACCCAAGTGCTAGCCTATAATGGAATTTTCATGGAGTTAATTGGAATAGCATTGTTGGTAAGTAGATCAAAGTACTGTTAGAACTAGGCCTAACATTAAAAACAGTTAGATTGTCTTTCTCGTAGACCCTACCAGTGAAATGTTTCCAATGTGGAATATAAAGCAAATAATCACCTTTTGGTTTCAGGCGATGGCAAACCATCACTTCCTCGGCGATCTGAATGTATACGCTATCTTTCCTCAGCTTCGCTTCGGAAAGATAGCTACATCCAGATTGCCTCGGAAGTGAAAGTTTGTCCCATCACCTTCACCAACGGTAATTATTTGCTTAATATTCTTTCATCATATGTCCAGGAACCTAGGGTTAGAACAATGATGATACTAGCTACCTAAGTATTAAAAAATACTAAAACTAACACTGAAAACAAAAAGTGGAATTAGTAGATAAATATATTATACAACTAACGAATGGGCTTCTTGTGATATTACCAAGGTGGGCTAGAAATGACTATATCCCGAGGCGTAGCTGAGGGTAATAGTAATTTTGAGCCCACTGAGGTAATAGATTGCCTATCACAATTAAGCACATTCGTTAGTTGTTTACTAACAGTTGCTATCACCTGACTAGAACGTGTGCGCCATAGATTACTGCACACATTTGTTCGCGTGTGCATTTTGCTACAACACATGATCTATGGGACGAGCGCGTAACACACTTTTAGTGTCTATGTTTTTTTTTACTAACAATCCCAGTCACGTGATTGTGCGTGTTGTCCAAAACTATCATATAAGTGATATAAAACAATATAACAATCATAATGATATTAATATAAACTAACAACAACAATATCAATACATAATAATAATAATAACTAGATTTTGAATTCGTCACTTTTGACGAATTAAGGTTATACGTATCGATTTCTTATAATAAAAGCATGATTCTAAAAAATAACTACTCAATCATCATATAAATAATATCAGATACCGCCCCCCCTAATAAAAAGTAAAAAAAAAAGCAAAAAGTAAGTAAAAATATACTGTCTTGGATTCGAACCCACGACAATTAGACAATTAGATCTAGAGTC
The DNA here is from genome assembly GCA_037951105.1 of Echinarachnius parma. Classification (NCBI taxonomy): domain Eukaryota; kingdom Metazoa; phylum Echinodermata; class Echinoidea; order Clypeasteroida; family Echinarachniidae; genus Echinarachnius; species Echinarachnius parma. Next base: position 74,507 of record JBAMJV010000515.1, on the reverse strand, counting down.
GTACCACTACACCAACCCTTATTCACTTGACTTGTGGAACAAAATCATGATAAATGAGTAGAAGATTGCATTGTGCATTTGCAAAATTATACAAGATAGAATTTGGTGCGCGGCAATTTATCTAGCGTCATTACTAAGTCCCTACAAATCATATTGTTGGGTAATTAAAACCACAGCACTTTTAAAGCATAACCTCAGCTACAACATATCGAAATCTGGGAGAAAATTAATGGAGAATTAGCGAGATATGGTCGGAAGTCTGCTGTGATTGATTTCAAAATCGATTAAAATCAGTTAAAATGCGCATTTTCAACTTTAACCGTCAATATGATTACTTTATAACATTTACTCGGCATAAATGAGGTATGATATACAAATAATACACTGTCTAGAGTGCATTGTGTAAAATGCATCGCACGCGAGGTTCTGTTAGCTGTGCGTTGCGCAACGCACAGCTAACAGAGCCGAGAGCGCGATGCATTTACATGATGCACGATAATTGAGACCGTGTATTATTTGTTTTATAACACGAGCTCAACCACGGAATCGTCTATTTTGCTGAATTTTTGAAAAAAAGACTTGCCATGCCACAATTAGTAACACAGTCTATCTTGTCTACCCTCTAGAGTGTGAATATGAATTTACAAAATTCACCATCATCCGATCGACTACCTGCACTCGCTTCACTGAATGTGAAGCTCTATACAAATAATACACGCTCTAGAGTGCATTGTGTAAATTCATTGCACGCGAGGGCTATGTTGGCTTTGCGGCGCACGAGGCGTTAGCCGAGTGCGAAAAGCACAGCCAACATAGCCCGAGAGTGTGATGAATTTACATGATGCACGATAATAAGTAGTATTATTTGTTTTATAAATCGAGCTCAAACACGGAATTGTTTATTTTGATGGATTATTGAAAACAGACAAGTGCAACCCAGAGTTTACAAAATTCACTGAATTTGACTCTGCTTGCAGCTCAGCAGATCAATATCACTGTCAGTCGATATGGAATTGCCGATAATTTCCCGTAAAACTGAGAATTATCAAAGAATGTTATGCATTTCCATTACAAAACTTACCAAGATCCAACCACATATCCATATAATTTACGAAACTGCTAAGATTTATTTACTACAGAACAGAGAATTTACAAAACCAAGCATTTTCCATCTTATTTTGTTCACTTTCGCAAGTTTGTCTTCGAAGGGTTTGTTTGTAATCGTTTGTGATCGTTTATGATCGTTTATGATCGTTCATGATCGTTTAGAATATGACTTGTGATCGTATCGGAGGATGATCGGGACTTCGATGTTTGTGCTAGTGAAGTCATGCGTTGGCTCACCCTGTGGTGAGATTAAATGTTTGTTTGAAACAAACTCCTGGAAACTGTGTTGTCATATAGTCATTATTCATGTTATAGAATCCATTCCCTTCAGTCAGTCTTCTTAGAGCTATGTAAACAAACATTGTGACGTCACGGGGTTGCACACCTTTGGCACGATGGTTGCACACCTTCAGCACGATGGTTGCGCTGCTATCGGCACGGTGGTTGCGCGGTATCGGCACGGTGGTGCAGGTGGTGAAAAGTAATCAATACCCACGTGATCGGTATTAGCCAATCACGTTACTGAATTTACCAGAGCCGTTTTATAAAGCAGATCAAACGCAGTCCACCAGAAATTGCCGTAAAATGAGAATTATCAAAGCATTTTATGCATTTCCATTCCAAAACTTACCAATATCAAACCACATACCATATAATTTACGAAACTGCTAAGATTTATTTACTACAATACAGATAATTTACAAAACGAAGCTTTTTCCATCTTTTTTTAAAATCACTTTCGCAAGTTTGTCTCCGATAGAACTATGTAAACAAGCATTGTGACGTCATAGCCGTGCAAAAAGGTGTGCAATGAAAACGAGTAACGCACCCCGGTTGCACCCTGTTTTGCACGGTCGTGCATGTTTGTTGACATTTATTGAATAGTCACGTGACAGGATTTAACCAATCATGTTACTGAATTTACCAGAGCCGTGTTATAAATTCGTATCTACAACTCATAATCTATCCGAATATTAAAAGAAAATTGGGTGTTTGTGGACTTTTTAAAAAGTTATGGCCGAATAAAAAAAATATGTTTTTACCATATTTTGCCAATTTGCGTGCGCGCGTAATTTTGACTTTGACGCGCGCGTACTCCGTTATTATGAGCATAGAAGTAGTATATAAATAACTAGAAGAGAATCTACGCACTGCCCGCTAATTTTCCCATAGCCTTAACACGCAGCAAACATGGCCGGTTAGGGAAACTTCATGGACTGGCTAACATGGAATGCTGGGTATTTTGTAGTCTATGATCTAAGACCCTCGATCGCATGCTAAAAATAATCCCACCACCCATAATAGATAGCCGCCAACGAGAGAGATCTGCACAACAGCAGTGATGGCTGCCAGCCGAGGACTCGTGAGCAGCGATCACTGATGTTACGCAGACCTCTCTCGTTGGTCGCGCTATGTTCAGCATGCGATCGAGGGTCTCGATTCTAGACTAAACGTATCCCAGAATTCCATGTTAGCCAGTCCATAAGTGTTTCCAAGATTAGCGCGCAGTATGACCCCCCTGATTATGAGTCAACAATGACTCAAATTGATAGGGTGTGTTGAGGGATCTATAAGGAATGCAAAACATGTGAAAAAACGACAATTTTCCTATTCATTCGCGTTACGCGCGCAAATACGTGCGCGCCGACGCGCACGCGCGGAATTTTTTGAAACGCTTAAAATTGTCTGAAACACATAGTAAATTACTCGGGTTAGGGTTTTGAGCATTAAAAAAAAAAAAAAATAACTGACGGACGCGTACGCGCGCGTCTCCGAGTGTAATTGCACGCGCATGAGCTTAAAAGATGACCATTGACCTGATTGATATTGATGCGAAATTTGAATTGAAATTGATAACTCATGACTGAGATTAGATGAATCAATAGTGATTTCATTATCCATTAAAGATTAGTACCTGCCCCCTTTAACATATGTATATTCTCTGAATGTACAGAAAAGCCTTTTGCTAAAAACACCCCTTTTTTAAAATGCCTTGGCCCAAGCCCCCAAGCCCTTCACTCCCTCTACGACGAGACCTGGCCAATCATCATAAAATAAGCGAATCCCTCGACGCGGGGAGGACGGGAGGGTACTTATAAAGGGGGCAGGTACTAATCTTTAATGGATAATGAAATCACTATTGATTCATCTAATCCAATACAAGATCTAGTACCTGCCCCCTTTAACATATGTATAATAATACAGACCAACACCCAACACAGTAAAGACAATTACTGTGAGGGGGAGGCCTGGGGTCGAGAACACCGCCACGCGGACCCAGCAGCCAGCGCTGCCACAGCAACGTCGACCTACTAGCTACCATGTCACGGAGAACCAAGAAAGGGAGGCATAGGATGAAGCCCAGAAGGCGGTCCCCAGGGACCCTCCACCGACACTCCGGCGAAGGGGTCCAGAAAACCGCGACCGTCCATGCATCATGGACACGAAACGACGGCAGGGCCAAGGCCTAACCCGACACAACCCACTTCACGCGCGGCCCGGGCACCTCAACCTACCGACTCAGACCGACGAGAACGCCGGCACACGGCATGCAAGACGGCACTAGACGACGAGAAGGAGGCCGGCGAGAAAGGAGGCCTGCACGACGCGAGAAACCCTTGTGCATGGCCCCGGAGGCCGACCAATAGCACCTGAACGACGCTCAGGATGCCCTCGTCGAAAAGCTAAAACACCAAACCAGCTATCTCTGCTACAGAAGCAACGGAGAAGCTAATGACGCATCAATGGCCAAACCACCAGACCAGGCCGCAGGGCAAGAGACAGACTAAATCAATCCTCGAGCCCCCCAAGCGTAACCTTCCCTGGCGATGAAAATTAAATAAAGGCACCCTATTGACTCACAATAGAGCGCTACCTAAAGTGGCGACCTTGCCAGGACGCGAACCTGGAGTCCCTGATTCGCAGTCAGATGTCTTAACGAGATTGAGAGAGGGTTGAACTCGAGACACTGAGTGTCTGAGTCAAGGTCGCTATCCAATACACTACACAGTATGTCACCCTATCCATAGGGCAACAAGGCCACGCACCCTCTCACCACTGTGTAAACGGAACCAGCGCCCAAAACTACCTGCTCGATGTCGGCCAATTAAGGACGCAACGGCAGCAACAACACTGGAGGCGATACCCAACACCATCATGGCAAAGGACGGTAGTGAAAACTACCCAAACCTGAGACATATCGGTGTCAACAACATACTGCAAATACTCAACCAAAATTTGGAAACCAAGCAACATAAACGCTTGCCCGACTCCATTGCATCCCAAGAAACTATCGACAATAAGCCACTGAAAACATAAGGATGAGAGTTGAGTCGTTCAGACTAACGCAAAAGTCCCCTGGAAAACCCCACTGTCCCATCGAACGATCAAGGGAGTGGGGATAACAATGCCCACAATCATCTACTCTTCCACAAGGCCAGGAATGCCGATGGGGGAACCCCCTAAACGGCTACTTCCACGAGAAACACCGGTCCCGCGCCATGAAATCAGAATATCCATGGCAGGGCCAGGGAAGTCGCAAGATAACACGAACGGGAACGACAACGGGAAGAGAAGCCTCCCCGCAGGCGTGACCTAGCCAATGACACTAGGACTAGACCTATCTCTCCCCTAGCCACTGCGCGGGAGAGAGCTACGCGCCCGACGGAAGAAGACAATTGTCTTGCATAAACAATCGGCACGACATAACAATCCCGCCCTAGCTAGCCCGCTGGCGCGGCCGCGGGCCGGGGCGGGAAGCACAAGCGATCCGTCGCTATAGCGAGCCCTAGATCGCGGGCGGCATGGCCAACCGATCGCCGGGGCCGCCACCCTAACGACCGACAGCGCGGGAAGGTCGCAACAACATCACAGTCATAAACAAATAATCTGAAGCTCCAAAAATGTAAACGGAGCTCAAATCAAGGGCCCCAACACCTCGCCCGTGCGGCCAGGGCCCAATAAATTCAATGAGATAATAAACAAGTGAATCCAGAGCTCCACAATTATAAATAAACGGAGCTCACGACCATATTGCCTTGGATTCGGCCTAGAGTCCAAACACGTATAGCACTGTGTCAAGGATCCTACTGCCGGGCACTAAAGTTTAACGACACACACACCAAGCGTTAAATGCCTCTTACACAAAGTGGAAATAATACAAGCAGCTGCATAAACCCACATTCAATATAGCAATATATTCAACAATTCACCACGACACCAGCCCTATAGACCACTCACCGAACGCCACGGAGGGTAGAATAACATCGACCAACGCTCCCGAACGTTCCATACGCTACAAAAGCATCATAAAACTCCATCATACCTCACGGATGTACACCGCGCATCGACGGAAACGGATGCCAGCGTCGCGCCATATAGACGACTAATTCACAACAAGCCGCATGATGGCGCTACATATTGTCTCGATGTTCTTGCATCGGGCAAAATGTCCTCGAGAAAGAACCACTCGATCCCCGAACCGAACGAGGCACTACATCCAGGCCACCGCGGCGCCGATCGCGCTGCTCGTCGTGAAAACAATCACGCACCACAACCTCCGCAGTCCCGCTAAAGCGCGGGAGGGGCTCAAATGGGCTGACACGAGCCCGAGAAACAAATCAAGGGCCCTGTCGAATACATGAACTATGCACAACCCAAACGTCGGTCAGAAGTACTATAACGTACCGCCGACGAAACTGGCTTAGGAACATATATCGTCGCGGAAGGAACTCGCGAAAGACAATCAAAGCCCGAAACTAGCCAGGCAAGCATATCATTCACAGCGTGCTGAGGCCAACCGACCTGCCCGACACGGCGACAAAAATAGAACGACTATAGAATTGCGGCCATACCCAAAACTATATCCAGCCGCCCAAGACGCCTTCTCTGTTATCATGTTAACACCGAATAAAAAATAAATCAATTCGATAAACATATGCACCCATATGCTCCCGCATACCTAAATACAAATACAACCGTATCTATATATTACTCCCCGCAGAGGGCGGCTAACGAGAAAAGGGGGAACATTGATCCCCCCTTAATACCATGTTCATACTAAATGAGCATATCCAATTCAATGAACATCATGCATACGTACAAACATATACACTTATATCTCTATATTTCTCCAGCTCACCCAGGAGGGGCCGCTTAAGAGAAACCGCATAGGAGAAAGGGGGGAACATTGTTCGGTCCTTTACAACCATGTTCATACTAAATGAGCATATCCAAATCAATGAACATTACACATACGTAAAAACATAAACACTAATATCTCTGTATTTCTCCCGCTCCCCTAAAGAGGGGCCGCTTAGGAGAAAACGGAGCAATGTTCGCACCGACGAGAAAACCCTCCCTTCGACTTCGAATAGCCAGAGGATCTCCCGCGGCCAGGGGGTAACAATCAAGTAATTCACGTGGAGAGGCATCCGGAGCTACACCGGGGACCTCCAGATCTGCAGTCGACAGAAGTCAATCACATAGCTAAACAATGCAGGGGGGGGGGGCCCCTTAAGTATAAACAAATTATAACAGGGGACATCCGGATCTACCCGGGGGCCTCTCGACCTGCCGTCGAAGCTGACCCCCCCCTGAATCCGCTGCCCGTGAAAACACACGAACGAGACTGCACACGACTCGAACACGCCACCACGAGGGGTATGGCCCAGACAGAGCCAGCACCCGACGTCGATGACGGACTTCCAACTCATCAGCCCTGGCTGCGATGCTCTGAAACGAAGCCGGAAACACCGACAACTGAAGAGCGAACGCGCCGTCACCGAGACAAGAGACCAGCGACGATCTCCTCCTCGAAGGCCTGCGCACAAGACGGTCACCCCGACAGGGCCCACCGAAGCAGCCAGGGTCAACAGCACCGGGGAGTAGGTCCCACAAAAAAACCGACCACGATCGCTTGACTGAAAAGGCAAGGCCGACGACCGCCCGCCCTCGGGAGCCAAGTCGCGGAGCCTCAGCGATACTCCCCAGCTACTGCCTCGCATTCCCGCGCAACCGGGAATAAACGAACGGGGGGGGGGGGGGGGGGGGCGGAGCCACACCCCTCTTGGCGTCCGTCCGCCCCACGGATCTACTGATCCAATAAATATGAATCTATCAACATCATACTAATACATTTTAATGTATGCACAACGTTCATATTCAATAATACTAGGCAACGTTCCATAAACGTTAATAGCTATCAGGGCCCCCCGCCCCGAAGACAAACCGGCACGAGGTACGCCCCAGACGGGCAGAACCTGAGCCGTAGGCCACAGAGGGCAAGCCACAGAGGGGAAGCCACCGTGGACAAGCCCGGCCGACGCTGGCAACTCGGCAGCCGCCGCAGTCGCAAGAAGACCGAATGGATACGCCCTGAGCGAGGCTGCGCCCATACAGGGAAAGCCGCGACCAGGGGAACCAGGGGACACCGGCACACCCCCCATCAGAGCACCGGAGGCCCGGGCCAACGGTCCCTCCGTCCTTATCTTGGGACCGAAGACCACCCATCAGCGTCAAAAGCTAAAGACCGAGCAGATCTCCTAGGTTTAGAGGGATATAGCACAGCGAACCGCGAGCTCGCCTAGGCTTAATCATCGTTAAGAAGCGAGGCAGGCTGGGCACAGGCCGGCCCGGTCTCGCAACTACCACCCGCAACACGGGGGTTAGACGCTCGAAACCACGTGAAATGATGCCATTCCATAAATCCAGCTGACAACGACAAGAGAGAAGGGAAAAGGTAGAAGGTAACAGATCCCCAACTCCCCCGCCAGGAGCAGCAACCCAACTGAATCCATAGGATTCCACAAGACCGCCAGCGCGGTCGGGCATCGGTATACACCACATCGGCAAGCCAGGTCTGAAGTCCATGATAGGCACGTCCAAAAGAAAAACCTGCCTACACGGGACTTAACTCTGAAAAAGGAAAAAAGAAGCGATTTGTATAGCGCCTAACATGATCGATAACCATCTTAAGACTCTCACAAAAAGGAGCTAACAGACCCACTACCACAACAAGGGATAGCCGACCCACCATGGGGGGGGGGGGGGGGGGGGGCCCTTGGGCGTATACAAATCCCAGGCGCCGCCCCGCCTGACGGCGCCCAGAACGCACATCTCGATCTGAAGGGGAGGGCGGGAGGAGGGGGGTCGCCGCCCCCCACCCCCCCCCCCCTACATGCATCATTCGGAAGTCGGAGCACGGGCCAATGGGACGCGCGACGACAACCGCTACATATCGGACATGAAATACTGGACAGGGTGCCCGCGACAACATGGACTGCACAAAAGAAACACCCCACGAATGCCCCGAAGAACACGGGGGGAGTTGACAGTTTTTTAGTCCGCAACCCCCCCCCCCCCCCCCCCTACCCGAAGGGAGCGACAACCCATTTATACCTCTTATAAATGCACGGCCTCCCTGTGGGAACAATCCGACCAGAGGTCGAGGACTTGAAACGGAGTTCCCTGCTTATAAAATTAATTCCGACTACAAATTATTAGGGGGAAGGGGGCAGAGGGCACCGAATGCGCCTCCGCCCCCTAAGTGCGAAATTTTAAAGAGACCCGCGCCCTAAAGCCGGCTCAATAAACACACATCGGAACACACTAAACTGCTAAGCAACAAAGGCTAACATGCACTACCAAACGCACTACATGAATAACCAAATAAGGGGGAGGAGGCCTGAAGGTACTATTTCAACCCGTGACCCCCCCAGCAGTAAAGTCAAACTTCCAAAGGAAGAGCACTAACGTAAATCCACCTACCCCAAAAAACGCAAGGACCTACGCACGAGTGCTAACGTCCTAGCGAACGTGTTCAAACCAAAAGAGAGACCACGTAACACAAGGAACGAAGGCTAATTCATGCACTACCAGACGCCAGGGGGGAGGGCCCGAGCCCCACCACCCCCCGCCCGGCACCCGAATCCGGGAAACCAAACACAAGAGGGGCAAGGGAGGTTAAAATACCCCTGCACCCCAAAGAAAAAACGGCAAGAAAAAAACATGTAAACATCGTATTTTCACAAAGTAAACAATCAAATCTTCCACAGCCACACAATAATCAGAAGAGGCAAAGCAACACACGAGCTAAAACCCCGACTATAAACACCACCAAATTCAAAATGGCCGCCCGACGCTGACGTGGCAAAAAAACCCCGTCAACGAGAGGCCAACCCTCCGAGCGCACCCGCAGAGTTACGGCGGTAAAAACCTTTAAAAATACGCTCGGAGCGCCCGATTCACGGGCCAAAAACAGAAAGTCAAACGGCTATAAAAAGGCCGCCGAAACGGTCAACAAACCCTTAAAAAAACGGGCCAAGGCTCTAAATAAAGCAGGGGTGATGCTCGTAGTGAAAAAGGATACAAAAGTATAGATTTCACTGCAACTTCAGAAGATCGAAAGTCCAAAACGAGAGCTCCAAAAAAACACGTCAGGCTAGACTGATGATTCGCGATGGTTGGCCAGGTCTCGTCGTAGAGGGAGTGAAGGGCTTGGGGGCTTGGGCCAAGGCATTTTTAAAAAGGGGTGTTTTTAGCGAAAGGCTTTTCTGTACATTCAGAGAATATACATATGTTAAAGGGGGCAGGTACTAGATCTTGTATTGGATATGATGATTATTAAAATCTTACAAAATGGCGTCCTGATGACGTCACTGAAAAGTTTGACTGCACTAAGTTAGACAATGATCTATCATCATGTGAAGTTTCATGACAATTGATTCATCTGATCTTGAGATATGCGACGAACAAAATTGGGAAGAATGATAAAAATAAAAATCTTGACGAAATCAATAAGGTTATACATATGTATATGTATAACTTTAATTATACATATGTATATGTATAACCTTAATTATACATATGTATATGTATAACCTTAATAAGAAGAAGAATCAATTATTTTTTTATTACTGAATAAAGTACTCATCGCAAAGATTATATTCAGACAAAAAAATGTGCAATTGATGAATACTGTAGTCAGAACTCTGAAAAGGAAATTATACGTTGGTGGTATGGTACGCACTTCACTTCAATAATGAACAATAAATTGTTCTAAAATATTTGCTTTGAAACATGCACTGATTAGTCTAAATATTTTACCATGCACCGGGGGTACGTGTACAAGCTACATGTGCATAATTTAGAAAATGCTAATGCCAGACAGTAAAGACATTATGCGACCAAGTGCCCAACGGAAGCCGTCACTTTTAAAGAATCAAGCCTAACATGGATTTTAACTTTGAATACCATTCAAATCACAAATTTTAACCATCAAATGTATGAAGATGATCTTGAACTGTTATATCATATTATACAGATATTGACTGTCTTGAGGGGCAATATAACATTTGAGATCCTCGAGGGAAGTTATATTTGTGTCGAGGGACATTATATTTTTCCGAAGCGCGTAGCGCTGAGGAAAAATATAGTATTCCGAGACAAAAATATAACTCCCCCAAGGGAAATGAAATGTTATATGGTTCCCGAAGGAAAAGGTCAATATCTGTTATATTATGATGACCTATATAGATACAAATCAAGATAAATATAAATTTGGTGTTGAAATAAAATTATGGACAAGGGAAAATCATTAGATTAAATCGAAATCCTTCCAGTAGAACAGACGTGTTATTATCGAAATGCTGCGCAACATGCTTTTTTATCCGAGCTTCCTTTCAAATTTACTTTCGGATCGCGCAATCTCCGTAGAAAGCTTAACAACGCTGCGCGTTCCAGGATGCTAATACGCGCACATTGTTCATCTTCACACACCCATTGTGACGTAAATTACGTCACCGGTCAATATAACGCCGTTATATTGACCGGTGACGTAATTTACCGGTCAATATAACGCTTCTCATCCTTGTAGCGTTGGTCACGTGACAGCATTTTGACCAATCGCACACCAGTATCTTTATAGGTCATATAATATAACATATTAATGTAGTGGAAGTTTATAAGCTCTTAATTCTAACCTTACCCCCCCCCCCCCCCCCCCTTACCTTCACAGGTCGCAGAAGCTTCGTAGATATCAACGTTATGTGGGATGACAATTCCATCTGCTTCAACGTTTGTAGAAGTCTGTTTTTTGCTGGTAGTTATAGCTTCGTCTGCTACAACTTGGTTAGTAGTCTTGCCTACAAAAAAATAAAGATCAAATACCACGAAATTATTTTGAGCATTAAGCATGAATAGGGCTTGAATTGGTGAAAATGAATGGTTAATAATGCATTGTTAAATGTGGGCGAGTCTAGTATGCACGATGACACCTGTGAACAAAATTAAGAGGTCTACATTTCCCTAGACTCACATAACCTGAACATGTACACGTACAATATACATGTACACCAACATGTAGAAGTACAAATATAATGTAATGAATACTGTGTCAGCTGTTACTTTTTAGAAATAATTTAACACAACACAATATATCTTCATCGTTTAAATTATGTGTATATATAAATATATGATAAGGAAAAAAAGAGATATAAAATCAGTGATACCTGCATGTAACACATTTATCCTACAATTCAATATGACTGTAAACATGGAAAAAGATACAAAAATAATGTATTGTCAACATCGAGTTTTCTGTTACATAAGTATAGTGTTGAAGCTTTGCTTGATTATCGATTTTCAAATAAACCTTTAAAAAAAAGTTCGGAAACTCAACTTTTATTGATTACATCACTCTTATTGTTAAATTGTATTTTTTTCTTTTAGTGTCATTGTATTGCATGCTTATTTCCCTTTAAAATGGTACACTATGTGTCATTTGTTTTAAATCGGGGAATACGCAGTGCGTTTCAGAATGGAGGACGGTCAGAAGTCAAATCTCGCAAAATGGGCGGAGAGTATTCAATTGGGAAATTGACTCTTGTGTCGTATTTTTTTTAATTTTCAAGTTGTATCCAAGATTGTAGCGTGTTCAAATAATTTAAACCTATCACATTTGGTAGCACTGTAAAGCCCAATTGCCTATCTTTTCAATACGACCATGTCCGTAACGATTTTATTAGCAGGTTAGGTATGATACAGCTGAAAAAGGGGGAGGGTCAAAAGTTCAATCGGGCAAAATGCATTTCATTTTGTGAAATTGAAGGCGTTGCATCGAAAATCGACTATTCGAGGGGATGTTTTTTGGTTTTGCCTTGCATAATCATCAGCAAATTTAGGATATGGAGGCCTATTAATGCTATGAATTTAATTCCGTGGCTTCTTGTTTCAAGATTTCGGTAAGATACTGTTTTATAAATCATAACTCTATCTTCATAAAACTATCGATAATCTTTAATATTATATCTCATTTGTAATGATTATGCTGCATGTGTGTGTGCAGTACATGAAAACTCTCAAACTTGATGTATTGAAAATGCATTAAATTTCCCTAAGCTACGCAAACTGGCCAGAACAGGCATATTAGCGCCCTCTTTGTATGCCCTGTTAAGCACATGTCAACGGCAAAACGGTTTCACTTTGCAACATGTCATTTTGAGCCCCATGCATTCAGAGATACAGCACACACTCAATCGCATAACCATTACAAGTGGGGCATCATTTTATTGAAAATTAACACGCTTCTACATGATGTTGAATTTCATAAAGATTATGTAAATTAAAGTACTAAGATATGTCCACAAAAAGTCGTTTTTGGATACAACGCCTTAAAGGGGACCACCAGGCAAAGAACAACACATTGTTTAATGATTTGGTATCGTTTTGTGATATCAAATAAATGCCAAACATTTTGCAAAGGGTTGTGTAATTCATAAACAAAGCGATTAATTACCACCACTTACGGATCCACTATTATTTCCTGGTTTCGTACGGGCCGAACATTTGCGAGTGCGCCAATGCTATTCACGCGTACGTTTGGAGACAATATAATCCCGGACTATTCGTTCGCTCTGGACAAATTAGTCTCCGTAATTCATACCCATGAACACATGCTTTAGAATGGCGATGCATTTTCCAATTATACAATTTTTTCTTCTGGAAACATATTTTTGTGAACTTGTTGATGGAATGGACTACTAAAGCTGTTACCTTTCACTTAAAAGAATATTATTTTGGGTGATGGTACCCTTTAAATTTCACACAATTAGATCCATTTTGTAACATTTCGCTGTCGATCCTCCCCAATATTCACCTTTACTGTACCTACTCAGCTTTCATAATCATTACGAGTGAGGTGTCATTGGAAAGATAATTGAACAGGCTTTCTTCAGATACCATATTCAACAGTAATCGTTTATTGTCAAGATATTCATCGTTGAAAGAATTGAACTTGAGAAAGACCGTGATATGAGAGTCAGACCTTCCGACTGAGTTTGTTGGCGCATTTTGCGACATTTCACTTCTGACCTTCCCCTATTCTCAAAATACTGCGCATACCCCGTACTCATGATGCTTACGAATTTGGTATCATTGTAAAGAGGAATACACACCCTTTTAAAGTGACACCAAATGTAACCAACATAATTGTATAAGAACAGAGATATACTCGATCAAACCTGAGTTTCTGAACTTTTTTGAGGGGTTTATAATCATCGTTATTTCAAAAACATTTGTAAGCCTCGGAAACCACTAGCATTGTCCTGGAAAAATAAGGTACCACCTATTGAACATAACATATCAAGGGATTATCACTCTTTCATGGACACGGGGTAATACATGGGTAAAAGAAGAATAAGTCGAAGTAGTAGTAGAAGTAGCATAGTAGTAGTAGTAGTAGTAGTAGTAGTAGTAGTAGTAGTAGTAGTAGTAGTAGTAGTAGTAGTAGTTGTAGTAGTAGTAGTAGTAGTAGTAGTAGTATAGTAGTACTACTACTAGTAGTAGTACTACTAGTAGTAGTAGTAGTAGTAGTGGTGGTGGTGGTAGTAGTAGTAGTAGTAGAGTAGTGTAGTATAATATTGTTTTCTTCTTCTTTACTGTGTTATGCGCCTGGGAATAGGCTACCTATATAGATGGCGCTTTATAAATGCTTGATATTATTTATTCATTATTTATTAGAATTGGTAGTACATGTAGCAGTAGTAGTAGGAGAAGTAGTAGTAGTAGTAGGAGTAGTGATAGTAGTAGTAGTAGTAGTAGTAGTAGTAGTAGTAGTAGTAGTAGTAGTAGTAGTAGTAGTAGTAGTAGTAATAGTAGTAGTAGTAGAAGTAGTAGTAGAAGTAGTATTAGAAGAAGTAGTAGTAGTTGTAGTAATAGTAGTAGTAGTAGTAGTGGTATTATTATTATTATTATTATTAGTAGTAATAGTAGTAGTAGTAGTAGTAGTAGTAGTAGCAGTAGTATTATAATTAGTACAAGTAGTTGTAGTAATAATAATAATAGCTTGCATTTATAAAGCGCTTAATAAAGTTCGCAGGGTCGTGCATGGACAGCGTGGAAACAACTGCAACATTACGTTTGCTGTACCTGGCGAGGTCGGCCTAGTCGTAACATTTTTTTGAAGCCGAGACCAAGTACCTTCAAGATATTCGAGACCGAGACCAGTACCGGTCAACAATTTTCGAGGCCGAGACCATGACCATTGGTTGAAAATCCTGTAAGCGGGGGGGGGGGGGGGGGGGGGGAGAATGGGGTAGTCGTAGAAGTAGTGGTCATAATGGTAGAAGAAGTATATTACAGTACTAGTATTATGTTATTATTACAATTAGTAGTAATAAATAACCCTTTTCACTCTTTGTAAAGGGGGGGGGGGGGGGGGGGGTTCCAATTGCAAGATTAACATAAAGCTGTAAAATACTTGCCTCCTTCACAAACTTGGTAGAATATGAGCTTGGGTTTGCCTGCCATGGATGTCATTCCCATGACACATTCTCTGATTTCCGTGCGTTGCAAATATTTTTGCAACAATTCCTTTGGCTCAAGCCCAACAATGCCTTTCTCATTACCATGGCTCATGATGAAAATGCCAACGAGACAGCATTGTTTGTCACTAGTCTCAACATCGTCTTTATATTTGTCAAGTCTCTTCTTCATTTCCTATATGCATATAATTAAAAATATAACAAACATTGCATGGTGATTACGGTAAACCATCGGTTAAGAGAAATAATTTTTCATGAATTCTTTTATAAACACGTATATTATATTCCCCGTTACACATTAATCTAAATCGCCTAGTTTATCATGAAACTAATAAAAATGTATTGTTTGCTCGACTGGACTATCCGAGAAGAATTATAAAAAGTGAAAATATATGTAATAAAGTGGAGGGTTGGACCTGCTGTTCTGTAATGGCATCACATATTCTGGCAGAGTGACCATCTGTAGAGGGCGGCATAGAGATTTAAACAATACTAATTAGCAAAATCATTTATTTTATTATAATGCCCGGCGCAGACAGAGCCGACTCGACTGGTTGTCATTCCGATCGGCTCAGTTTTCAGTGCCTCGCGACACACATTTTGCCAGTCGAGAGACAGTCGAGAGACAGTCGGATGCCAGTTGGGGCCGATTCAAGGCGATAAATCTGCTCCGACCGACCGGGCCCAACTCTAGTCTGATTTAAACCAGTCGGATCGGGTCGAGTCGGCTCTGTCTGCGCCGGGCTTAACTCTTGAATGAAAAATCCATTTGCGAACCTTCCACTGGTTCCAAATGGTTACAGCTCGTTATTCCGAAGGTTCGGCATTCCGTAAATGAAATGAGCTTCGTTTATAATCCGAAAGGTTCAATACGAACCCCATATCATTTTCGAATATTTCAGAATATCGAACCCGATTTCATTATCGAATAAACGAACCTTCGGAATATCGAACCTTCGTATTAATGCAACAAATGTTCGGATTAACGAACATTGGGAATATCGAACCTTCGGATTAATGCAACAAATTTTCGGATTAACGAACCTTGGGAATATCGAACCTTCGGATTAATGCAACAAATGTTCGGATTAACGAACCCTCAGGTATACGAATGTTGTGTGTTTGGAAAAACGAACCGCACCCTTCTAAATTACCTACTTTTCACTTAATCGACATTCAGTAGCGTAGCTACTGGAGGCAGGTGCTTCTCCTTTAAAAATTAACGTCTATATAGAATATAGATTACAATCATGCCATACTTACCTCAACTGTCAAGTCTGTTTCAATTTCAATTTCAGTTTTATTGTCGAAGCCGAGTCCTTGAAGCGCTGCTACAATGTTTTGCACGTCTTTGTCAGAACCTTTACGGATTTTATCCTCGCCACTGCTCTCGAAATTGTTGATAATCAGCCAACGCCCTTTGCACTTAAGAGGAAAAAGAAACACGAATTTTCATAATGTTTACATAAGACATATTAAGAAATTAAAGGGAACCACCAGGCAAAGAACAACACATTATTATATGTTTTGGTACCGTTTTGTGATATCATATAGATACCCAACATTTTGCAAAGGGTTTTGTAATTCATAAACAAAGCAATTAATTTCCACCACTTACGGAACCACTGCTATTTCCTGGTTCCATACGGGCCAACCATTTGCGAGTGCGTCAATGCTATTCACGCGCACGTTTGTAAACAATAGATTCCCGGGCGATTCGTTCGCTCTGCACACGTTGCAATTCACCGCACACATAGCAGTCTGCGTAATTCAGACCGCATGAACGCATGCTTTAGAATGGTGATGCGTTTCCAATTATTTTATTTTCTTTCTGGAAACATATTTTGGTGAACTTGTTGATGGAATGGAACACTAAAGATGTTACCTTTCTTTAATAAGAATATTATTTTTGGGTGGTGGTACCCTTTAAATTATATTGCCTCATATTTGTATTTTCTGACTTGTTGGTAGTAATCTCTGTATACCGCTGTAATGTTTTCTTTATACAGGTTGTATAAACAAAAATGGTAATAAAATCTTTGGCGTCTATTACAAAACTTTTATTGTTCAATGTATGGTATGGGAATGGTATGGGAATCAATGATTCTGCTTCTTAATGATACTTATCTCTTAAGTAAGACAATAAATATTGATGCGACAAGTTCGTTAAAGATTGTGTGTCAAAAACACATTCGTTCAAGGATTGGTAAAATTTTAATAGGGCAACAAACATATTGCTTCTTATTTATGAGAAAATATGACTCCTTACATGCTAAGTTTTGTCAGGAAGCCGGCGAGAATTTATCAGGCAGAACTAGCAAGCGGTACTTTGAGAAGCCGTTAGGTAAAATTACGGAACTAATTTTGACCCCATTTATATCGTCCGACGGAGTTATTAAATTAGCGTAATTACGCTCATTATTTTATTGACTAATACTAAGTATTCGGAACGATTTCACTTCATTTTGAGGACCCTTTTGGTATTATTATACTTAACTAATTTCGACTCATTTATGGTCTGTCGGAGTTAACGAAGTAGTGCAATTATGTTGATTGTATTATTGATTAATATTTGTAATGATTTCGCTTCATTTTAAGGAACCTTTTGGTAAAATTACGGAACTAATTTTGTCTTATCGTCTGTCAGAGTTATTGAATTAGCGCAATTACGTTGATTATTTTATTGACTGATATTCGTAACGATTCCGCTTCATTTTGAGGACCCTTTTGGTAAAATTACGGAACTTAATTGGACTCATTTATCATCCGTCGGAGTTAAAAAATTAGTGCAATTACATTCATTATTTTATTGATTAATATTTGTAATGATTTGGCTTCATTTTAAGGGTTCTCTGAAATCCAAATATTAGGTATTAGTTTATTATTGTATACATCAACTATTTGACCTACAAAAAAATGTTTTGTATATTTCTAAACAGTTAAGCAATTATTGTCTTGAGTTTGCTATGCCTCGCCTCTAAACAAAAATGTCCAGAGTAACTTGATGGATCTTCGACTGCGCGCAGTCGAAAATGTTGCCTTCGCCATTGCGTGATTTATATATCAAGCCCAAATTAACATGCACTGAATCAATTTGTCAACTCAATTTTGATCTTAATCTATCTACCAGATCTGATATATCCCAATTATGAGCTGTTTTTGCATATATATGAGCCATGGCCTTGACCTTTGACCTAATGACCCAAAATCTTATAAGTTTATTATCTCCCCAAGATACAAATAGGTAGCAAATTGGATGGTTATTTGTCAACTGGTTCTTGGGCTATTGTGGCTATAAGTCTATTTATAAGTCACAGCGAATTCGAATGTTGTTGTTGTTTTAAGCTTATTGGCGCTCTTCATTGAATAATTGAAGCGCGAGCTTTGGTCTCCATTCAAGTCGCCCGATTCCAATCAAACGGGCAGATCTGACGCGTATCGCCACCATGCTGAATGGTTTGGGAAACGCAAATTAACTTCCGGGCCGGGTCTGGTCCGGGTTTTTTTCTTCCGGGCCCCAGGCTTACTGATTTAGTACATGTTATTGTCATATATTTTACAGAATATGATATTTGGAATGTTTTTTTGTGTGTGTTTTTAATGTTCTGGCAAGTAACATTTGAAGAAAAAAAAACATGATTTTATTTGCCCGGCCTGACCGGGCAAGTGAAAACAAGTTTGTGTGGAGGCTTGAGTTAACTATCTAAATGATTATATTTTGTGGTTTGATGTATAAGTTATTGATTGAATAGTTTGTCTATAATAAAAGAAATATTAAAACTGCAACTCATAAACTTTTTACGTTTGTACCTTCTTCTTTGCAGGTACACTTGGGGCTTGCTGACCGGGCTTCGAACTCTGACCTGTAAAAAAGAATACTCGTGCATTTGAATTTAGGAGACTTTCTTTATTGCTTCATGTTAACATAATATATCCCTATAAAGTTTGATGTAAAACTACTGATCTTGACAAAGAACATGTCGACCATATGTAGTACGTAATTGAAATTAAAATGAACAATATGTCGTTTAGTTGCACTTTTATTCATAATTGTTTGAGATATGACATGTCTCAGTAATTCATGGAGAATAATAGGACCTTAACATTGAAAAGTATTTGTACTATCATTTAGTATCATTCCTGGCAGGGAATACTCTCATACTGACATGTGCAACTTGATCAAGGGGCAGGAGCCAATGTTAGAGTTTATTTAATTTCAAGATGGTGGGGGGGGGGGGGGGGGGGGCAATAATTGGCAATAATTTGCCTAAAACAATAACAAAAAGACATAAGGGGAAAGTGTGTGTCCAAATTAAGAAATATATAAGGTGTGCCTCTCCCCTAATCATTTGCCTGCCCCCCACCCCCATCTGTCGGACCACGAACGGTTCCCCCCCCCCTAAGATCTCGGCTGTGAAATGCCAGATCGCCGCGAAAATGTGCATGCCTGTCAAATAAAGTATTACAAAACTATGGTAATTTTGTTGAAAAATTCTTTAATTTACATATTGATTGCAATTTATGCACGTATGGTCATACAATTCATTTTTTTGCCCATAAATCATATATTTGGGATAAGTGAACATTGATTTTCACTTGAGGTATTCTTTACACCATTTGGAATAATATTGCAACAAAAGTTAGAAGAGCACATTTATTCCTTGATTCCTTGTTTTCTGTTTTGATAATTTCTTATGTATTTCTTTGTTCTTTAACTTATGAAATGAGCAGTTTTTTAGGCATGTTAGGCTGACACGCAAATACAAAGGTCATGTGAATTCATAACTGTAGGTTCGATTTTCGAAAATCTTGTTTTGCAAAACTTAAAATATAAAAGTCACAAAGCGGTGGGGCATCATCTTCACGCGTTTTCTAGCAATCATACAAATTGCGGAGTGGGGACATAATGGTCCCCGCCCTTATTATGGGTAACTGCATACTGAAGCATCTACCGTATAATTTATATGTTTATAATAAAATAAAGACATTTATATAGGCCTACTATTGTCAACATTTCATCGGTCTACACTGCTACAGTGTGGTTCCCGAGATGACATTGTTAACTGCACAAAAGTGAAGATCAACATCCCTCTGAGCCCATCGATCAGGCACCAGTCGGGTCTGTGTGCGCTGACCCACCTTTCCGACTAGACACGACCCCAGTTGCCACTTTCAGTCGGGTCGGGTAGATTCGGCTCTGTCTGCGCCGGGCTTTAGTTGCATCATAGACATACTAGCATGGATAATCAACGTACATTATAATGCATATCTCCTTAATCTAATCATGGTCATCGCTACATACATTACCAGGAGATATGTTCAATGCTATTTGTTTCATATTAGGTGCAAAGACAATTATTTCCATCACAAGACAATGAGCTCACTAAGACATGCCTGAGGAATTCCCCCTTATTGCCGAGTGTTTTACGCTGATGCATATATCATGTATATAGCCCTCCGGACAAAGAGCCGACTCTACCCGATCTGACTGGTTTTCAGGTTAGAGTCGGTTTCGTTTAGTCGTAGCCGATTCAACATGTGAATCGGCCTCGAATGACCATGATGACACCGGAGTCCGACTAGCTCTTGACCAACAAAACAACTAGGAGTCCTGAGGCAAAGTATACTGAGCTGAACCGACTGAAAACCTGTCGGATCGGGTCGAGTCAGCCCTGTGTGTGGATGGCTTATCTCGTCGAGTCATACATCCTAAAGGAGGCTGGTGAAGCACATCATAAAACTTATACTTTTGTGTAAAAATGAATATCAAATTGTGCCTCCGGGTCATTCCATGTCAAATCACCCCAAAAAAGTTAAAATTTTCATCGTACCCCCTTTAAATTTGCTAATATTTGGTATGTATGATATTTCAACGTTTCAAAGCGCAAATATTTAAGTTTTAGCCCAATCCGCCCAACGGTTTTGGCGCTATGGTCGATTCTTCTGGGGTAGTTTTGTCAAAAATGGGCGTGGGCACCGTTTTTCAAATCGCCATTGTCCGTTAACCGTTGGGTCAATTTATTTTGTAATGGTGTCATTGGACTGGGGATGTTATATGCAATCCATTTATGCCATTTGTTTTCATGCATGAGCGAGTTTGGATACGATAACCTTTGACCTTAGGCTTTGACCTTCCGTTTTACCTCGTGGATCAAATAGTTTTGAGAATTTTTGGGGCTTAAATCTTGGCTTGATATAATATCTACAACATATAAAAGAATTGGAGATGTATTATTTCTTGTTTTTTCTACAGCCTTGTTTTAAGTTTGCAAATTTCATGTAAAATTGAATTATTTTAGACCTACACTCATGTCCAAGAATTCTATAGGGGTGTATTGTATGAAAAAGACCTTTTCAAAGTCAGGATTAGAGCCTATTCACACTCTGGCCACCACTGTTAAATAGACCTGCTAATCCACATAGCAATACAGACAAATGACATTCTAATGATACCACATGTTTCCAACCTGACAATGGCACTGTTGCAGAAAGAGATAAATCAATTGTGAGTCAGATCAAATGTTCTAAATGCACAGATCTGATTGGTTGAAACACAGAAAATGTCTCTCTCTGCAACAGGGCCTAGGTGGAGATCTTTTCAAATTGCAAACTTGTACATCAATTATGAGAGCAAATATCTACAGCCTGTACCGGGTATCCCTTTTCAATTAATTTAATGTTTCTATGCATCAGAAATTCATGCAAGATTAACATGATTTGCAATCTGTACAAATTCAAACCTGATTCTTTCCAACTATACCAAACACAAACAGTAACTACCCTCTAGACAACTGCTCATAATTGTATGAGTGTTATGAGTGTTTAAGATGTGATCTTACCACAATATTTCTACAGTTGTTTTGTACACTATGTATGAAAATCAGAGATACTTCTTCATGCCTGAAAGAGCTTAGACAAAATGACCTAATTTCAAAAGTCACAAGAACTTGCGCATGCCTGTCCATTTCTGTGAAACATCACATTTGCTTAATGCATTTTTATGGTTTGTGAAATTTCAAATTGCACTGTTTTTTAGTTGCAATTAATGCATTTAAAAACAAGTGCCATTAAAAATCAAAATGAGTGGAATATCAAACAGCATTGTTTTTGTGTTTGGTTTAGTTGGAAATAATCAGGGTTGAATTTGTACAATTGCAAATCATGTTACTATTGCTTGAGTTTCTGTTGCATAGAAACATTAAATTCATTGAAAAGGGATACCTGTAGATATTTGCTTTCATAATTGATGTACAAGTTTGCAAATTGAACTTGAACTTGAAAGATTTTATTCAAGAGAAGATCTCCACCTAGGCCCTGATGCAGAGAGAGACTTTTTCTGCGTTTCAACCAATCAGATTTGTGCATTTAGAACATTTGATCTGACTCACAATTGATTTATCTCTTTCTGCAACAGGGCCATTGTCAGGTTGGAAACATGTGGTATCATTAGAATGTCATTTGTCTGTATTGCTATTGTATGGGGATTAGCAGGTCTATTTAACAGTGGTGAGCCAGAGTGTGAATAGGCTCTAATCCTGACTTTGAAAATGTCTTTTTCATACAATACACCCCTATAGAATTCTTGGACATGAGTGTAGGTCTAAAATAATTCAATTTTACATGAAATTTGCAAACTTAAAACAAGGCTGTAGAAAAAACAAGAAATAATACATCTTCAATTATTTCATATGTTGTAGATATTATATCAAGCCAAGATTTAAGCCAAACAAATTCTCAAAATTATTTGATCCACGAGGTAAAACGGAAGGTCAAAGCCAAAGGTCAAAGGTTATCGTATCCAAACTCGCTCTTGCATGAAAACAAATGGCATAAATGGATTGCATATAACATCCCCAGTCCAATGACACCATTGCAAAATAAATTGACCCAACGGTTAACGGACAATGGCGATTTGAAAAACGGTGCCCACGCCCATTTTTGACAAAACTACCCCAGAAGAATCGACCATAACGCCAAAACCGTTGGGCGGATTGGGCTAAAACTTAAATATTTGCACTTTGAAAGGTTGAAATATCATACATACCAAATATGAACAAATTTGAAGGGGGTGCGATGAAATCCATTGGGTGATTTGACATGGACTGACCCCTCCGCATGATTGCGCACACATACAAAATCTGATTTAACAAGAATATATGGGCTTGGTACGAACAGTCACGTCACGTTCACGTTAACGTCACGTGAACGGTTCTGTACCTTTTGTGAAACAGGTCACCCAAATCTACGAAGTGTAGGGTAAAGTGACCCAACAATATGTCGTTTTCCATGCCGGTAAAACTCGAAGTGTCGCGTTAACCAAATCGTGACGTGAGCGTTTAATCAAGATTTTTTAAATTGCAAACGCTTGTTACTAAGACTAGACATACACGCACAAAGAGATTTAAAAATGTCGACGAAAATGCCGATACCCCCTTATCAAATCTTTTCAATCATTATGTTTATAATATGTTCGTGCATAATTCAGAGTAATCTGAGACGATAATATGCAGTTCTGTCATTTAGGAAATGTACAACCATACCACTTGCATTATTTTTTCTTGTTATTGGAGTATTTCTAAAGACGTGTCGTGCGTGGATTTTGGCAAATGTTGATTTCCAGCTGAATTGTTACACGCAGCGGACAATTCAGTTCGCATACGCCTGAAGTTCCCGTGCTCGACGTCTGAGCGTACTGGCCCTTAACGGCGTTGTATGTGCATGCCTGTGAAAGTGAGCGATCGAGTGAGTGAGTGAGTGAGCGAGTGAGTTGCAGTGATCAATGAGTTTAAAAGTAATAAAACAATGATTTGATTACTAGTGTTTATTTATGGTTATTGAATCGAGTCAATCTATCAATTAATCAGTCAATCATTATAATGAAACAATCACACCAACCAATCAATATTAAATAAATCAATTAATGTATTTGACATTCGAACTAGCTACTTGTAGGCAGTGGCGTACCCAGGATTTTTTCAAGGGGTGGGTGTGGGGGGGGGGGGATATTTCGTCAGACAAATTGAAGTAAGCGGGGGAGTGTGGGTAGGGGGTGTCCGTAGAAAATGACCGCAGCCGAGGACGAGACCAGGACCGGTCACAAATTTCGAGGCCGAGACCAAGACATTTCTTGAATTATGTAAGGGGGTGGGGATGGGGGTAGGGGGTGTCCATCCCCCTGCCCCCAGGCCTGTGTACGCCTATAATTGGTATTTACAGTATAGGTAGGACGGGTTCGTTCACGATTAAATTTACCGAGAATTAGTCTCTTCTCAACGACAATTTACATTAATTTGTTTTACGCAAGCGCCAATTTACGTGAGCTTTCATGAATTGCATATAGTATATATACAAACTGTTGGGTCACGTAACCCAACACTTCGTAGATTTGGGTGACCTGTTTCACAAAAGGTACATAACCTTCACGTGACGTGACGTGAACGTGACGTGACTGTTCGTACCAAGCCGAATATATGTATTCAATCTGTATCCACATGTCAAAATGTCCCTCAGAAAATGTGCGGAAACCTTGAAAACTAAGTTTTTGATGGGTAATATAGATTTGAAGGCATGTATTAATATTTATCTCATTAAACATGTTTCGGATTTTGGAATGAATATTCAAACAACATGACCATTAAAGTATGTGCTGTCATAAAACGTAAATTCACAGAACGGCACCTTCGAGTTTTTCTGTAAAATTTAAGTTTGTATAATAATTGTTTTTGAGGCTTGACTGTCCTCACTGTTTACAGCGCGCGGTGACCGTGATATGATCAAAGGGGTCATGGGCGTCGATCCTTACGTAATGCATATTGATCAGCGGGTGATGAATGAATAGATCATCCCCCCCCTCCCCCGAACAAAAGATCGACAGATCGACACCCATGAAAGGGATTAAGCAATCATTGGTACTATGGTGATATCTCTGTATTATACAGATGAATTAATATGTTAAAAGTCTATGACTGTCCATGCTAGTATGTCTATGGTTGCATCAAAAGGGGGAGATTTCTTTAAAATTCACTTGATTAGACAAGATTTATTGGGAAGTTTTTTGATTATTTGATTCTTACCTCCATCTTCGGATACATTCTGATTCGAGGATCCTGACTCTGAGTGTATGCATATTTAAAAGAAAAGGAGAATGTGAGTACATTTATAAATATATGTTTTTTCCTTTTTCATAAATTATTAATACCATATTTGATATAATATATTGATTTTGATCTATTATGATATACATGCATATATGCATAAACTATCATCAATCAAATTCTTGCAATGCTTCAATTTTGTCCTGAGACGTCAGGAAATTGCATTTGCTAAATTCAATTTAGCAATTTTGCCATTCTAATTGATCAATGGTCATTCAAATTCAAAATTTGCTCATTCTATTTGGTCAATTTGCAATGGAATTTCTTTCAGACTGGTAAAAAAAAGGCACAATGTGAAGTTCGAATTCGTCATTCATCATTTGATTTCAAAACTTTGTCATTCAAATTTGTCATGTAGTCTGGTTGTTCTGGTTCATATCTTTTTTCCCCAAAAAAGAGCTCATGCGGGTCATCCTCGTTAAATCACCCAATTTTCAGAGAAATGTTTACCCGATCCCATTCAAATTTGCTAAATTTCGCACTAAATGTTCCCCCAAGAGTCTAACAGTAAATTCTCACAGAAAAATATTTTGTCCCAAGGTCAAATGGTTGCTAAGATATGGCCTCTCCTAGCAACCAATGCACGATTCTTAAATGATGTTATTAATAAATCAGCCATTTTCAACTGCCCCTCACAGCTTAAGTAAATGAGGGTGAATGCTGAATTTTTGTAATTTGAAAGAACTGTATTTGTAAAAAAAATCTGCTAAGAAATTCAATTTTTGCGTACGAGGTCATCAAAAATGACCTTAAAGTGATACAGGTGTCTAACTCCACGAAAAATACTTGGAGCTTCCTCGTTTCTCTTATGCCGTGTTGTTTAGCTTATGGTAAGAGAAGAATAAAATAGGGTTAGATTTTTTCAAATGTCCCTTTAGTATGAAGATATTTATCATTGAAAATCATTAATTCAAAAGCGTTGCTAACGCTTTTGAAAAAAGTACAATTGCCGTAGCTGAACACGTCCGGCCAGCGCGCGTGGGAAACCTTCCCGACCCAAATGTGTTGAGCCGAGCGCGCGCAAATTCCATGAATTCCGTACCGTCTGTATACACGGGTGCGGATATCGTCAAGATCAAACGGATGATAATTACTGCGACAAATCTACGGCAGTCCATCAGTATTCGGTGATAAAATATAAACTCAATATTCTTTTTTTTCACTAGGTAAACAGTGTTCGTTTTCTTTCAAACTTTCACAAATCTTTCAATTGTATTTTACAATGATATTGATATAGGATTGAAGTCTCAAATGTCATTTTATGCAATATCTGACACTTTACAGGTATCACTTTAAGTCGTACAATTTGAATTTTCAGACGGTATAATAAAAAAACATGACAACAAATGAATCAAAATGTTGAATGAACCACTAGAGTTCTAAGTAAGATATGTGGATTTGGACAATGTTACTAGATCCCTTTTATACAGGATTTGCCTTATGTACCGTTAAGATACATACAAATATCAAGTATGATCGTTCTTTCAGATATTGCAATTCCAAGCTATTTTATCATACGTCAGTATGGATCCTGTGACCTTTGATATTATGATCCCAATATCAACTCACTTCGTAATCTAGGTGGTAAGCCTTTCATCAGTTCTTGTGATTTCATGATAGGGGACCATCTACAAAGTACATAATATTGCGTGGGAGGTGTTGTTTACGGCAGTAAGCACGCTATACCGGGCGTATCGAAAAAAGCGTTACACTTTTGAAAAAAATTGTCAACATTACATTTTTATATATTTATAAGATTTGTTCATGTCGATGGATGCCCCATGGTCTCATCTATCAAGTGCCACTAACAAAACAAATTTTCGTTCACGCTTGGGCGAACACTGACAGTTTTTGTACAGAGTGTCAAAAATGGCTTGCGCCAAATTGAAAGAAGAGGGACAATTAAACAAGGAGACTGAATAAGTACTCCCATTCAAACAAATTGCTCTTTGCCATAAATTTAAGAATATTTTATGATTGTGCGATTTAACTGGCACTGACTTGGTAAAAATGGGCACCTGACATAGTGTCACTCACAGCGCCCTAAAACAAAAAATACACGACCAAAATGACTGTTCTTGGTATCGTTTTTCATTTGACAAAACACCCTATCCGATGAACACAATCATGTTGGTATTTTGGGAAGTGCCCAGTTCCGTTTTTTTTTTTTTTTTGGTGGGGGGGGGGGGGGGGGCACCCTGTTTAGGCTAACATTATGGAAGGGGGGGGGGGGGGTGGCGGGGGAAGGGAACGAAAAAACCACGACGTGAGAGAGGGTGTGGCACACCCCTCCCCCTTCCAAAGGGTAAGCTTATTGCGGAACTTGTTGAGTAACAATTTTGAACAATTGTTATGTGAACATTTTAATTCAATAAAAGAAGAACAATTAATGTAAACTTATATATTTTGAATTGTTGCAATTTACGTTGTCGAGAATGACTCTGAAATTATGTGTGTTCGGGGAGGTATGCACATTGGTATACAGTAGTATATCATGTGTATGTTTGTGGTCATGAGTTATTGTTATTGTCAATGTGTGAGTGTTTTTTGTGTTAATTTTCATTTAATTTTGCGCTAAGTATACTGTATAATATATCACAATTTAGAAGAAAACAAGTCACATTACTTAAAACTGAATGCAAGAAGTAGGACACTGAGCTCCTCAAAATGAAATTGAATGCAACAAAAAACATAAATTTGCCTGACCGTCATGACCGTGTGAATTTGAATGTACGAATGTGAATTTCTGTATCCGAAAATGAAATTGATTGCTCTTAAATATAATTGAAAGGGGGTGCCAGTAAACGAAATCGAATGCACGGATTGTGAAATTGAAACACCAAATTCGCCCAGGAGCAAGAAATGCGTGAATTTGAATGACCCTTTTGTCAATTTGGGTGAGAAAAGTATAAAAATTGGCCGGGAAAACCTAAGCCCGGCCATCCATGTTTGTGCCAATTGAAATGTGAGTATCATGTGCTTGAAAGGGGTTGTGACCTGTACGTAGTGTAAAACCAGGTATTTTTGCGGTAAACTAATTAAGGCATATAATTCAGTTGAAAGGTAGACATATGAACTCCATTCCTCTCATAATATCTGTATGGAGCCCTATATACAGTCATTTTTGTCGAGCCCACCGAGGTGGAGGAAGACTAAGGGATCCAAATTGTGTCCGTCTGTCCTCCGTCCGTCCGTCCTCCATCCGTCCGTCCGTGACGCTTACAAACATTTGAATAACTTTCCAACCCTGCATCTCTCTGTAACCAAACTTGATTGGTAGATGATCTATATTGGCCTCCATGATATTCTGGGGTCAAAGGTCTCATAAGTAGGTCAAAGGTCACATAAGTAGGTCAAAGGTCAAATGTGAAAGTTTACCTGCATGAGTTTATTAGGGTTGATAACTTTCCAACCCTGCATCTGTTTGTAACCAAACTTGATTGGTAGATGCCCTATATTGGCCTCCATGTTATTCTGGGGTCAACGCTCAAAATGAGGTCAAATGTCAAATTTTACCTGCAAGACTCTGCAAGACTCTGAGGGTTGATAACTTTCCAACCCTACATTTGTTTGTAACCAAACTTGGTTGGTAGATGCCCTATATTGGCATCCATGATATTCTGGGTTAAAAGGTCAAATGAGGTCAAATATGAAAGTTTACCTGCAAGACTCTATTAGGGTTGATAGCTTTTCAACCCTGCATCTGTTTGTAACAAAACTTGATTGGTAGATGCCCTATATTGGCCTCCATAATATTATTATGGGGTCAAAGGTGACATAAGTAAGTTGTTTGTGTTTGTGTGCGTTGGGTTGTTGCATGAATGCGCGCAAGTGGGCGAGACACATTACGGCTATCGCCTTGATATAATAATAGCGTTAAAGGGGTTATTCAGTTTTGGTATAGAGTGCGCTTCAAGAAACAATTTTTTTGTGAGGTAATGAAGTGAAAATTAAGAAACTAAGTGCACAATTCTAAAAAGCACACAATTTTAATGAATCGAAATCAATCAAATCAAAATCGGTTCAGAAACGGTTGCAGTATACATAAATATATCTGCTTGATATAAATGTGGGGGACCAACTTTTATTCCATAATTTAAGAAAACATTTATAAATCCTACACATTAAACAAAAATATACCAAAATAGTTTTTAAATTGTTTTTGATGATCTCTCTATTGAATAATGATTTTTACCAAACATCACATTCACATTTTTAAACATTTTAATAGGGTTTAAACTTGTCGTGTCTAGAGGGCGCCACCTTGGGTTAATAACTCCTTATTGAATGAAAACAGCCCTGTATCTTCACAGGAGATTGTACACTGCGGGTTTGCTGGACGGGTTTCGGATTGACCTGAAAAAATGATAATCGTGCAATTGGATTTAAAATGTCGATATACTGTATTATGTTAAAGTGATCCCTGTAAAGTGTCAGATATTGCACAAACTGACATTTGAGACTTCAATCCTATATTAATATCATTGTAAAATACAATTGAAAGATTTGTGAAAGTTTGAATGAAAACGAACACTGTTTACCTATATGTCAATACAATTATGCGCTTATACATGAGGAACACATTAATACTCCATGATCACCGGTATATGACGAACATTTTGGGGATTCCATGGCTTGTAAAAAGTGAGTTCGTATGTTCATTCCCAGTAAGGTGATCATCAACAACCACACCAAGAAATTTAGAATGTGTTACTTGTTTGATTTCTATTCCATTAGATATCTTAATTACAACAGGCTTATATAATTGCGGTTAGAGAATATCATAAAGTGTGTCTTGGATGCATTATAAATTAATTTTGTGTATTTTCTCATAATACCATAATATATTATAATGTGAGATAGTGACTGTTGTGTCGTCAGCAAACAAAATGAAATTCATATTTTGGGATATTTTACGAATATCGTCTATAAACAATCACAATAGATGAGGGCCGAGGATGGATCCTTGACGGACACCACAATTAATTGTTTTCATATTTGATTGGATGTTATTATAATAAATGAATTGTTTGCGTGAAGAAAGGTAACTATCAAACTGGGATAGTAACGTTCCTATGATGATCTAGGCAGTAAAGTTAAATCTAAAAATAAGGTTATTGAAAATAATTTTGCATCCAGGGCCCATGTTATATGGTGAACAAATTATGTAAGTGCTGAAGAGGTGGAGAGTTGAGGTCTAAAGCCAAACTGAGTAGAAAATAAAAAAATCTTGTTTTTGAACAACTTTAAATAGACGGTTGCAACCATTGTTTATCAAAATATGTGAATGTGATATTTGGTTAAAAAAAAACAATTATAGAGGGATTATCAACAAAAAAATACAAAAACATGTTCGTATTTTTTCAGAAATGGGTAGGATATATATATATAAAGCATTGTATTAAATTATTAATTAAAAGTTGGTCCCCAACATTTATTCTGATCATGTATACATATATATATTCTGAACCGATTTTGATCAAACAAAGTTGATTATGTTTATAATATTTTTAATGTTTCAAATGTTACACTTAGTTTTTGCACGGCTGCTCACGGCTGCTTTAAAAAAAATCTGCCATGTAACTTAGACGTACATATATTATATGTATATATATATTTGTTTACATACAAGCATCAAGGAATTATAACTTGTAAGTTTCTCATCTTCATCAGATCTGTGCTATCCCTTTAAATCCTTGTCAAACAGTATAAAGAGCTGCTTTTAGAATTTACGTTGGTGTTTTTTATTAGATATATTGAAAAGTCTTTTTGTCACGTGATTCTTACCTTGCTCTTCGGGTCGATTCTGATTCGAGGATCCTGACGGTCCTGGCGGTGATTGTTTGCATTCTTAAACAAAAAAATAAAAAATGAATACATTTATGAATGCACGTTTTTCCTCATTTGGATTAACAATGATAACATATTTCATGTAATATATTGACTAAGATGCATGGTATTAAATATTGATTATGTGGATGTTTAGTACAAGCCTCGTTTGATCATACATCTCGTTCTCATGATATCTGTCTTGTTATGAATTCAGAATACAATTGTTTTCTCCCTTTAGGGATGTTAAAGGGCAATGCCACTCAAGAATAGAGTTTATCCTACTTTATACATCGTAATATGCCTGTTCATTATTATGTAACATTACTCCGACTCAGATTTCTGCTTTGGAAGAAATATGTGAAAACTATATCGGGTATACCACTATTCACGCGGACACTGGAGGCCGCCATTAGGCTATTTTCGCAAGTGTGGACGAGGACGCATTTCCCGTCTTCTAACGATTCGAATACACCGTTTCTGTAATTATACAGGGTGGCCCAGGAATAACAGAACGGGGTATTTGCCATTATGAAGAAACGTACAGAATAGGTTCACTAGATAGATAATCTTTTAAAAAGAAATTTGATACCAAGAACAGTAATTTTGGTCGAGTATTTTTTTTTAATTTAGGGCGTCTTAAGTGACACCATGTCAGGGTCAAATTTTTGTCAATTTATAGAAAGTCGGTGCTTGATAAATAGCCATTCATGCCCGCAAAAGCACCAAGTACCGTAGAACACCATCGTCAAGCACCCCCAAGCACCTATATGCATCTTGCTTTTAAAGAGCGCCCGCTCTCTGTCCAAATGGGAAACTTTAATCAAGAATGCAAATAATGGTGAGGAATATTCATGAGGATAATAATGGAGGTGAATCTCATGGAAACGTCTTTTAAAGCAAGATGCGTATAGGTGCTTGGGGGTGCTTGACGATGGTGTTCTACGGTATATGCGATCAATATGAATTATTTTGTCCATGTGCATTCAGCTGTAAAACCGATGTCGACTATGCGAAGGGGCATGAATGCACATAGACAAAAGTATTCGCATTGATCACTCCTTGATGCTATGACGGGTATGAATTATTTATCAGGCGCCGACTTTCTAGAAATTGACAAAAAGTTGACCCTGACATGGTGTCACTTAAGACGACCAAAAAAAAACTACTTGACCAAAATTACTGTTGTTGATATCAAATTTCTTTTTAAAAGATTATCTATTCAGTGAACCTAGTCTGTATGTTTCTTTATAATGGAAAGTACCCCGTTCCGTTATTTCTGGGCCACCCTGTATAAGCAAATAATATGCGTATGACCAGTGGCGTACCCAGGATTTTTTCAAGGGGGGGGGGGGTTATTTTGTAAAATTTTCGAAGCCGAGACCAAGTAGCATACCTTCAGAATTTTCGAGACCGAGACCACGGTCCGTCAAAATTTTTCGAGGCCGAGACCAAGACCATTGGTTAAGAACCCCTCTCAGTGGGGGGAGGGGGAGCGAGCGGAGCGCTCTTGGAAATTGTACCAATTTAACATCTGAAATTGCCATTTGTTTCAATATAATTGTATGGGTTTATTTGTGTTATATAATTGCGTTTTGAAGGGTAATATATAAACACCCGAGGTTGTAGAATATTATATATACACGAATGCGAGCGAAGCGAGCTTGAACATTTTAGCAATTTAACATCGGAAAATTGCCATTTGTTTCAAGATTATTGTATGGGTATATTCGTTTATGACTTATGATATGGCGTTATTAAGGCGAGCGAAGCGAGCTTGAAAATTTTAGCAATTTAACATCGGAAAATTGCCATATGTTTCAATATTATTGTATGGGTATATTCGTTTAAGACTTATGATGTGGCGTTATTAAGGCGAGCGAAGCGAGCTTGAACATTTTAGCAATTTAACATCGGAAATTACCAATTGTTTCAATATTATTGTATGGGTATATTCGTGTTATGTTATTGCGTTTTGAAGGGTAATATATAAACACCCGAGGTTATGAAATATTATATATGCGACTGCGAGCGGAGCGAGCTTGAAAATGTTAGCAATTTAACATCTGAAATTGCCATTTGTTTCAATATTATTGTAGGGGTATATTCGTGTTATGATATTGCGTTTTGAAGGGTAATATATAAACACCCGAGGTTGTAGAATATTATATATACGGAATGCGAGCGAAGAGAGCTTGAAAATTTTAGCAATTTAACATCTGAAATTGCCATATGTTTCAATATTATTGTATGGGTATATTTGTGTTATGTTATTGCGTTTTGAAAGGGTAATATATAAACACCCGAGGTTATGAAATATTATATATGAGACCGGCTCCCAGAGAATGGGTGTAAAGTCGGGATGGGTCTTTAGTACTTAGAGCCTCAAAATCATAAAATATTGTCTTTGGCTGAAATGTTTAACTTTATGGGATTTGATACTTACATGTTTCATCTACATTCTCTGAAAATTTCAGGTCCTTAATCAAATTTTTTATGCCGTAAATAATGATTTTTCTAAGCAACCTTCATTTCGGTTTCGACCAGAAACTCAGTAAATCCGCGCTGGCTGATCATGATCGATTGTGAAACGAACGCGCCAGCTATGTGTGTGTGATTCGACCGTACCGCCGCGGTGAGCTGCAAGAAGAAAGCACTGTAGCTGTACAGTGATTGGTCAGACTAACCTGAATAGAGTTGTATTGTCCGTGTGTTGTACATTTCCGGGAAGCGTTCGCGGCATTTAACTTACTGTATAGTAAACGAGTAGTTGGTTTGCTTATAATTCTATGGGTACCGCATTGAATCGCGCTGGGCATGCCACAAGTGTGCAGTGTGCGTGTGCAGCGTACCATATCATACGGTATCAAACTGCGCTTTTCTTTTGTCTACCGGTGGTACAGCGGTATGGCGGTACGTAACACAATACACCGCGGTTGTAATACATGCACATCAAAGGGCAGCACATGGGCTAGTTTGTCGATCAACTGAGACTTTGTGCAATTACGTAATACCGGCGAAAGCGTTGCTGATTGGCCGATGAATAACAGTATAACTGCGCATGCATTATTTCGTTTGCTGATCGATTACGAAAAGCGGAAAGGTGAAAGCGAACCGTTCAACTTCTCGCTCGGTGTGTGAGAATGCTTTTCTGAATGGATGCAAAACTTTAGAAGCGATTTTCTCCGTTGTTTGACAAATCACGGGGCTCTGGTCCATGTTATTAATTTGCGTTTTTCTAGCCTTCAAGAAACTCATACTTATCAAGTTGTATATCATTTTAAAGCTGAAATCCTAGTGAATTCAAAACACTAACAATCTCAATTTTGATATTCCCGATGAATTACCCAAAGTGACAGAGCCGGTCACATATGCGACTGCGAGCGAAGCGAGCTTGAACATTTTAGCAATTTAACATCGGAAATTACCAATTGTTTCAATATTATTGTATGGGTATATTCGTGTTATGTTATTGCGTTTTGAAGGGTAATGTATAAACACCCGAGGTTATGAAATATTATATATGCGACTGCGAGCGGAGCGAGCTTGAAAATGTTAGCAATTTAACATCTGAAATTGCCATTTGTTTCAATATTATTGTAGGGGTATATTCGTGTTATGATATTGCGTTTTGAAGGGTAATATATAAACACCCGAGGTTGTAGAATATTATATATACGGAATGCGAGCGAAGAGAGCTTGAAAATTTTAGCAATTTAACATCTGAAATTGCCATATGTTTCAATATTATTGTATGGGTATATTTGTGTTATGTTATTGCGTTTTGAAAGGGTAATATATAAACACCCGAGGTTATGAAATATTATATATGCGACTGCGAGCGGAGCGAGCTTGAAAATGTTAGCAATTTAACATCTGAAATTGCCATTTGTTTCAATATTATTGTAGGGGTATATTCGTGTTATGATATTGCGTTTTGAAGGGTAATATATAAACACCCGAGGTTGTAGAATATTATATATATAAGAATGCGAGCGAAGCGAGCTTGAACATTTTAGCAATTTAACATCTGAAATTGCCATTTGTTTGAATATTATTGTATGGGTATATTCGTATTATGACATTTCGTTTTGAAGGGAGTATATAAACACCCGAGGTTGTAGAATATATATATATAAGAATGCGAGCGAAGCGAGCTTGAAAATTGTAGCAATTTAACATCGGAAATTGCCATTTGTTTCAATATTATTGTATGGGTATATTCGTGTTATGTTATTGCGTTTTGAAGGGTAATATATAAACACCCGAGGTTGTAGAATGGTATACGAATGCGAGCGCAGCGAGCTTGAAAATTGTAGCAATTTAACATCGGAAATTGCCATTTGTTTCAAAGAAATTTCAAAATGTTCGAGCCCGAGACCGGGTTACTTCGCAAATTTTCGAGGCCGAGACCAGGTTAATGAGGGTCGAGACCGCTTGTAAGTGGTCTCGAGACCGGCTAAAATTTGAAAAGGGGCGGGGGGGGGGGGGGGGGGTTCAAACTCCAAAACAGCCATTTTGGGGCCAAAGGGGGGGGGGGGTTTGAACCCCCCCAACCCCCCCCCCCCCCCCCCTGGGTACGCCTATGCGTATGACGTAATACTCCCCGTTAGCGAGCTTAACAATAGTAACTAGGTCCGGCAAGCTCCGGCAAACTTAGCTTGCCGGACCTAGTTACTATTGTTAAGCTTGCCAACGGGGAGTCTATACGTCATACGCATATTATTTGCATACATCACAGAAGCGGTCTATTGGACGTAGTCAACCCGTCCTGTTCACTACCTGTTCGCTGCCTTTGAACCATTTTCGTTTTTAGTCAACGCGCGTTCACAATGACGTCGTTCCCTCACGCACACAATCATGACAAACACTCACACACACACACACTTTCACACATACACATGCACAAACACACGAACACTTAATTACTCAAACTCCTACACAGACACACACACATACACACACTCAATCACACAAACACACACACAATTACACACACGTATACACACACGCACAAACATCCACCCCACACATGCGCACACACAAACACAAACCCTTACACACACGTATACACACAAACACAACATTACTAAAACTCCCACACAGACACATACACATACACAACACACACCCACACAAACACAAACGCACACTCACAAATGCACACAAACACCCACACACGCACATCCACACAAACACAAACACACGCACGCACACTCATCCACGCGAGCACTCAAACAAACACAAACACACGCACACACTCAAACAAAAACCCACACCCTTACACACACGCATATACACACACGCACTCAGGCACTCGCATTCCAACAAACATGCACAAGCACACACACATACACACACAAACACCCACATACACACAACAACATAAACACCCACACTAAAGTACTCAAACACAAACACACACACACCCTTAAACACATATACACACACACACACACACACACGTACAGACATACACAAACGCACGCACGCACTCGCACTCAAACAAACACAAACACACACACATACACTCACAAACACACACACACACACACACACACGCACAAACGCGCACACACGTACACACAGCCACAAACACACACGCATACACCACAGTTACATAATCCACCACACATAGACATACACACGTATAAAAAAAACACACATACATGTTGATAATTCTCTGATTACGTCATTCTGAAGACGGCGTACTGGATTTTCCGACGAACCTGAAATCGGGCATGAACGAGTGCTCAGATTGGCCAGACGACGAGAGAGAACGTAAGTGACGTAATTTCTCACCTAAATGACGTCATTTCTTCTAGTAGGGTGGTTAAGGGCCAAAAATATGGGTATTCACTGCAGTTTGGGGTACATTTGTTTTACTTGGCATACAAACTCCTTGGATCAAAAGAAGAACATTCATCCAGACACTCTGTATCTATGCAAATTTAGCTTAATTTCAATAATTTATGCAAATGTATTCATGGAAATGGGATATTCCATGAAATTGGTGTCTTTATTGACAGATTTGAAAGAGAACATATTCCTTGGATCAAAAGAAGAAAATTAATTCAAGAGACACTCTGTATCTATGCAAATAAGGCCTAATTTCCATCATGTATGCAAATGTATTCATGGGAATGGGATAAAAATGGTGTATTTTGATATATTTGAGAGATCATATTCAATTATGGAAATTAGGCCTAATTTGCATAGATACAGAGTGTCTCTTTGGACGAATTTTCTTCTTTTGATCCTAGGAGTATGTATGCCAAGTAAAACAATCGTACCCCAAAATGCAGTCACGGACCCCTTAACCACCCTACTATTCGTCGTCCTCAGTGACGACGTGGCTTGCGAAAAGTCCGTATTATTAGGTTTGTGCGAACTACGGTCAATGATATGCACTAATGCATTTCAATAGCACCAATTCAAACCATTGTCTGAATACTTGTAGATGCTTTGAAATCAGAGAAAAGCTTTTTGTTCGGCCCGAAGCACATACGTCAGAGTTTGCAAAGCATGTCGGGTAATTACAAAAAACATGGCCGCTCCCATCATCTTTTGCCGCCGTAAGAATTAGTAAAATGTGGGTATGTTCACGTAAGGATTTCATGGGATCAAGGAGGCCAAAATTGCCAAGTTATGTATCAAATCAAATGTGTGTTCACCCTCTAAACGATAATAATAACCGAAAGCCATAGTTTCATTGCCCTTTAAGGCAAACATACACTGAATGTTCGCATTATTATAACATATTTTCAACTACCCAGAACATTCATGATATACCGAACACAAAAAGTAACTTCACCCCTAAGCAATTGCCCATAATTTCATAACCGATTATTGTTTCAAGATGTCATCTTACCAC
The DNA here is from genome assembly GCA_037951105.1 of Echinarachnius parma. Lineage (NCBI taxonomy): Eukaryota > Metazoa > Echinodermata > Echinoidea > Clypeasteroida > Echinarachniidae > Echinarachnius > Echinarachnius parma. The sequence goes on along the minus strand of JBAMJV010000515.1, from coordinate 36,723 downwards.
AACATTGGCACAGTTGTTATGTTCGATATGTGCGAAAATCAGAGATATTCATTACTTTATGGCTGAATGAGCACAGATTAAAGACAAAATGGCCCAATTCAAATGTCACAAGGTATTGCGCGTGCCTGTACATTGTTGTGAATCCGCGCATGTGGCGGAATGCATTGATCATGGTTTATGAAACAATGCTGTTTGATATTCCATTAATTTTGATTTTTTGATGGCATATGTGGTAAAATGCATTAATTACAATTGTAAAACAGTGCATTTTTTAATTTTACCTCTTATTTTTACACATTGTTTTCCTAACTACCATATGGATATATTGGCAAGACGAAATCTTGAAACGATTCTTGGTTATGAAATTATGGGCAATTGCTTAGGGGTGAAGTTACTTTTTGTGTTCGGTTATGAAAGAAAATAGGGGAAACCTTATTTTCCTTGTATTTCTGTTTTATTATGACAAGATTTTAGAGAGCGAATACGTTTAAATGTTATTTTACTAATTGTTGATTATAATTATTATGTATTTAGGAAAGTAAGTAGTGCCCTTTATTGTGGCGTAGCCCAAACAATAGAAAAAACATAACCGTTATACGTAAATATAAAGAAACACATAAGATGTGTCCCCTATCATCTGCGAACACCATTCCCCCACCCTCCCCTAACTCGGTCCGACCACGCTACGTACACCACTGATCAAACTGATATTTTTTTATATCGAATTCCATCGCCATGTTGCATAAGTCGGAATGAACTAACGTATCATGTTTCCATTTTGGGTTTATTATAAAGTCTTCTTTTCAGCCCAAAATTGAAAAAATATAAACCCTTCACAAAAAGTTCCGCAATTCAAGTTTGAGCGTTCATATTTATTTTGCAATGAAATCATCAAACTTGAATATAATAGACAAGCCTGTTTATTCCCCTTTACCCCGATGCCTCATTTGTAATGATTATTTAATTATGGAATGTGCAGTAGACCTGAAAATGGAACTGTATCAAAAGCGAAATGTCACACAATAAAACGTTATTGTCAATGTGAATTCTTCATTTGTTTGGAGATTTAAGTGTGTTTTGAATGGTCACACAATAACAATTCAATTTGCAACAAATCAATTTTGACTTGGCCCCATATTAAGGTGTAATGCTTATTCCATAATATGAATAACAAAACCATTACAACTAGGATATCAATGTAAAGAGGAATAAACAGGCTTTTCATGTAAGATAGTTATAAACGCACAAACATAAATTGCGGAACTTTTTGCGAGGGGTTTATAATACGTACGACAAATAAAGGATATTGATTCTTTAGTAATAAACGCGAGTAAAAAATAACAGCTTTTCGTTATATTTATGTTTAATACTAATCATTAATTTATCAATTGAAACAGTTTATCTATTGTAAAAATAGGCTAGAAATTAACAGCAATACTTAAAGGGATCTAGTAACTTTGTTGACATGTGCAAAAAATGATGACTGGTTCATGCAATGTATATTATTGTTATCTCATATGTCCACAGGGTATTGTGTGATAATTTCAAGTCAAATGGACATTGCATGGCCAAGTAATGAGCGAAAATGCAAAGTGATATTCAATAACTCGCTGTACTCACTTTGTACACAGAAGAAAAACTCGCCCTGAGTTTTTCTTATCTCAATACTTTGATCATACATATCTTTGTAACGAAAGGGAAATTTGAAAAACCGAAACCTGTCCCATGATTTTATTGTTAATACGAATAAAACAAGGTATGAGGGAACCGCTAGAATAAAAATTTTATTCTGAGGATTTGGACAATGTTACTAAGTCCCTTTAATTTGCCTATATTAGTAGGGTGTCTGAAATTTACGAGCCTGTCAATACGTACATATTTGACCTCTGAGATATGCGGGACAAAAGTAATGAACAAAATGTAAAATGTGATCATATTTACACTAATAGTAAGACAATGACAATTAATTACCTGTTGGAAGATACTTTTCAGCATAGGCTCCCAGCTGTGCTTTTACCAGGGTATCCGCCAGCTCGGTCCGCCAGTTAGGCCCCGTCTGAGCAGTTCCCCAGTCGACCAGCATTGCTCTTGTGCCCGCGAAATTCTGTTCCCTGCGATTAGTACCCTGGTGGGCTTGTATGCGTTGAAAGTCTATGTTCAGCCCCAGTCCCAGATCCATTACCCTGTCATTATTTCCGATTGCATCTGCTATGTCAGTCAGGATTTTTACCTTTTCTCTTACATTGTCTGACGCCATTGCTGGATAGTGACGTTCCGTAACCTAGTCTAGCACAGGAATAACAGAGAAACGAAGAGTAATAACGTGTCTCGATCAGAAAGCCGGTGGGGCCCAATAGGCGGCATCCAAAGTAATATTTTCTCTAGAACTGTAAAATATCACTCGGATCTCATATTAGATGTATGCATTTCCTTCAGATGAAATGTATGTGTAGCCCCGTTGCCCTTTATTTGATTACTTCGCATGAAAATATTGGAAATTGTGTTTGAAATCGGGTATGAAACCAGCAAGATTATTTAGCGATTGAAACTTGAAATTAGAAAGTGTAATGGCAAAGATGAAAAACCCTCTGTTGCTGTTAAGACTGGTTCAATTTAAATTTGTGAACTGAAAATACTGTATTTTCAGCTGATAGTAATATTATATCTCCTAAAACTTGTAAAATCTGCGTTTGTTTCTGATGAAGTAAATCAGGAGGTCCTCAACCATTAACCGGCACGCAACATAAGACCAATGGGAAAGTGGGACGTATGGGTATTGGAAGCTGTTTTGAGGCAATTGTGCAAGGGTATCTTTACGAAGTTCGTGATAAAATTCAAGCAAACGAATGGGGTTAGAGCTTCTCAAATGTGATCTAAATGAATTGACAATACCTGCAATCGAAATATAAACGGAAATAAACTATTGTGGGGGAAAAAAATAAAAATGAATTTGATGCCGGCCTATTGGTCGAAGGGTGCCGCTTAATGGTGGAGATAAGTGATAATAATGTAAACAAAGATATTTTATAACCCCCTTTTTAAATTTCTCAGGAGTCTAAAGAGAGAGAGAGAAAAGAAAATACCCCCCTTTTTAAAGAAATCTCCTTTTTTTTTTTTTTTTTACAATTCTCGGGCCGGCGAAAAGTACCCCTTTACCGGAGATTTTTGGAACACGCATGCGGTCCCTCCGACCGGAGGTGGGGGGGGGGGGGGGGGGGGGGGGGTGGGGGATCGAACTACACCATTTGTTTTTACTCTTATTATTTAAAAGGACATTCCGATTTACATTTCATTTTGTGCCAAATGGTGCTGTGTAATGGTTGAGATACGGTACAAGGTGACTTCTATATACTGAATTCTCAATTCAAATTTGTTAAAAATAGCAAAAGTAATTCCTACACACACGAAAGATGACCCCTCTGAAATGAAGAATTATCGACCAATTTCTTTGTTACCGAGCAAATATTATAAAAAATTGTACATATAAGATTATATTCATTTTTTAATATTGATAACGTATTACACTAATACCTAACCAATACGGATTTAGAAAAAATCACTCAACTGATTATGCAATTATGTGATCAAATCACTAATTCATTTGATAAGAAAGAACACATTGTAGGAATTTGTATGGACTTGTCAAAAGCGTTTGACAATATTGATTATGGAATATTGCTTTATAAATTATAAGCTTATGGAATCAGAGGGACCGTTCTTTCTTGGTTTAAAGACTGTTTACATAATAGACGACAATTTGTTGATTTTAAATTTAATTCGTCGCTAACTTCAACCATTAAATGTGGAGTGCCACAAGGCTCTATTTTAGATCCCTTACTCTTTTTTTGATTTATATTAATGACATTGTAAACACATCACCAGTCTTAACATACATTTTATTTGCAGACGACACTAATATATTTTATTCACATACAAATTTGAATACTCTCATTGGAACTTTGAATAGTGAATTAGATAAATTATCTATATGGTTTAGATGTAATAAACTATCTTTAAATATAAATAAAACCAACTTTATATATTGTAATAGTTTGCACTCTACACACGAGCTTGTTGCTAATATATGTATTGATAGGATTCCTATTGTACAAAAAGATTCAGTTAAATTTCTAGGCGTATTCTAATTTGATATGGCATCCTCATATAAATAATATTTGTATTCTAGTTTCTAGAGCTATAGGAATAAATTGTTTCTATAAAAAAGGACACTAATTACGATATATAATTAATTTATACCCCCTTATATATCATCGTGTTAATCACACGAGTTACCAGAGGACTGGCCTCCTTCTGTAACTTTCGCTACATTTAGTAGACGTGTGGCCTAGGGCTAATGAATCGGAGATAGGCGCCGCCTTATGTGCCAACATTGGCACGGGAAGGACATTAACTTAACTTTAATATATCATATTGTAACATAGCATGGGGATATAGCAGTGTGACGAACATTAATGCAATATTTCTTCTTCAAAAGAAAGCATTACGTAGGCCTATATATGCGCTCATGCGCATTTAAAAAAAAGAAAACACAGATTCTATATTTTATGAATTTAAAATCCTGAACATAAATTATATTCACTCCTTCCAAACAGCAATATTTATGTATACATTTTCAATCAATATACTTCCAAAACCATTCCATACTTTATTAACGTATAATACTGATATTAATTCATACCCCACCCGACATTCATCTGAACCTTGATAATCCCAAAGTTTTAATAGCCCGTAGATCCATGAGACATCATGGACCCGATATTTGGAATAATCTGCTCCAAAACATAAAACAATGCACATCTCTTTATTCCTTTAAAGCCCATATGAAAACAAATCTTACAGTATATTAAAACATGGACCCTAATATTCTACCTAGACACCATCAAAACCTGATCATTTTAGTCATGAAATTTGATAAAAAGTGAATTTATGGATTATCATATTCTTGTATATTAATCGTCATTGGTACATTGTTTAATATCAGTAATTTTTATGGCGCGAAATTATACAGAAGTAAAAAACGCGTTTTGCATCCGCACCAGCACGTAGCCTACAGTATACATGAATCTTTTTTTAAATATGCAATATGAAACAAACATAGGTTTGCACTTGCACTGTTGACCCACTCAACACGCTTTCAATTATTTTTTAAATTTTATTTGTATTTATATTTGTCTTTATAAATTGAAATTGCGTCATTGAAAATTAAGTGACGAGTTAATAATTGTTATACAACGCCTTTTTGGCACCATGTAGCCCCCCCCCCCCCCCCCCCCAGGCGACCATTCACTCAAGCTCCCTGCTTATGATGGTTGGTCTACTGCAGTTATTTATTTTGTATAACAATATACATACATTATTGTCACATTAATTTATATTATGATTGTATACCGTAACTATTCTAATTTTACTGTTTTCTTATCTTTATGTTCGGAAAAATGTTATTCGTATATTTCATTTGATTTTGTTAATAAATGCAGAAATAAATCTGCCTTAAACAAATTAACTTTATCGATTATATTTAAACAAAAATGTATGCATGTTTAGGGATGTAAAAGAGATTATGAAATGAAGAATTTGTTTCGGCTTTTGAAATTTACTCATTAATTGTCTTGCTCAAAATACTTGAATATTTGAATACCCGAATAATTCATTTTTGAAATACTCCAACAAGCCCTCCGCACACAGAGCCGACTCGACCTGATCCGACTGCCTCAGGACTCCTGTTTTTCCGGTCAAAACCCAGTCGGAGATCATTCGAGGTCGATTCAACATGGATTCAACATGATGAATCGGCTACGACTGAGCGAAGCCGACTCTAGTCTGACCGAAAACCAGTCGGCTCGGGTCGAGTCGACTCTGTGTGCGGAGGGCTTTAACATGGTACTTCATATTCTGTTTAACAGTAATAAAATACTATTGATTTATTTTGTCCTCTTTATTTTTTTTTGTCTTTTGCCCCATTCGGGGAACTTTATTTTATTCAAAAATGTACAAGTTATATGGTTACATTATTCATAAAAACAGAAACAAAAACATATACATACTGTATTATACATACACAATTATGACAACAAATCAATGAACTGTTTGACTTTGTTTAACCCAATTGAAAAATATATTTTGCAATTCAGATAAAATATTAAATCATATTTTAGCTCTTGTAGTATAGTTTTGACATTCATTATTTTACCTTTCCGTGATTTTTTAATGCAATTTTTATAAATAATATATTCGGCAAAGTTAATAAAATAGATTAACCAAATAAAATTAATTATTTCCAATCTTATAACCAATAATTAACAATTCCTCATTTATCTCCAATTCTATGCCACAAAAATAAAATATTATCTTTGATATAATTTTCCAAAATAATTTCAGATTTTTACAATCTAACAGCATATGCTTAGTTGTTTCTGGTGTATGACAAAATAGACAATTATCATCATTGACGATCTTCCATTTACATAAATTATATCTTGATGGCAAAAACAAATACAAATATTTGAAATTGAATTGTCTAATTTGTATTATGTTTCAATGTCTTAAATTTAAACAGAAGAGCATAATACCAATCAAAATTCATTGGGACTTGGGAGTAACAAATGTTCTTGCCAAAAGTTGAACACAATAGGTTTCAGACGTTTCTTTTGTAATAACAACAAATAAAAATGCTTTGTTTTCATATTTATAATATCAATATATTCACCATTTGAAATTGGTATAAATGTTGATTCATGTTTTTCGAGTAAATCATATTCTCTAGAACTCATTTCTTGTAACCAATATTTCGGGAATGTTTTTTTAAAAACTTTACATAACAAAATTAAAATTATAATTCTGATAAACCATACTTTTGGCAGATACTTTTCGAATCCCTCCATTGACCCTGGTTTGTAACTTGATGTACCTTTAAAATTCCCACATTTTCCCATGACTTAAAAAGGAGTACTCTTCCATCAAATGTTATATTGCTATTGTTCCATAAAATTTCATCTTTAATATCAATAACATCAAGCTTATCGACGTATCTTAGGGTAGACCAAATACAAAGTAAATCTGAATAAAAAGGTGACACTTTTAGTTTCAAACAAATCTGTTTCATATGAAACTTATTACAATTAAATTGGAGGCAAGTTGGTATTCCCCCGACTTTTATCATCCAATAAAAAAACATTATTTGCCATGATGCATGCTTATCATTCAAAAAATTAATCAACCATGAGAGTCGTAGTGAATTAATTCTTGATTGTAAATCAACCATATTCAACACTCCTTTTACTTCAGTGTTTATACAAATATTTCTTTTAACATTCTCCTTTTTTTATCCTAATAAAAATGTATATATAAGTTTATTAATTTGCTTAACCAAGCTATATTGCACAGTCACAGCGGTTGCCAGATATATTATTTGTGACATAATAAGCGATTTAATTATAACAACCTTTCCATAATAAGTCAAATTTCTCATCTTCCATAAATTCAAAAGTCTCATAATCTTATCGATTTCCCCCTCCCAATTAATATCTTCCACCTCTTTACCATTTCTGCCAACATATACCCCAAGGCATTTGACAGGTTCGTTTATAAATTTCAATCCATCTACTTCATTAACATCGTAACTTTTAACAAGATACATTGCATGATGTTTTCCAATTAACACAAATATCAGCGATTTTTCCAAAATTATTAATCTCTTTCATCACATTTCTCATAGATCTCAATGAATTAACAAATATTACTGTGTCGTCTGCATATTCAACAATTTTAATCTCTTCATTCTGAGTGGTATCAGGATGGGGTATATTTAGTCCCTGAATATCATTATTATCTTTAACCCTTACAGCTAACGCTTCAACAACAAGAATAAATAATAAGGCTGATAGTAGACATCCTTGTCGCACTCCTTTTTGGATATTGAATGTGTTTGACCCCCATCCATAATTCAAAATCCTACCACACGCATTTTTATAAAGGGTTTGTATCCATATAATAAAAGAATCTTTAAAACCATATTTCTTCAAAATATAAAAAAGGAACGAATGATTAACATTATCGAATGCTTGTTTAAAATCAATAAACATCAACATACTTTGTATTTTCTCTAATTCACAATAGTCAATCACATCTTGAACCAGCCGCACATTTTCCAGGGCCGATCTCTTTTTCATAAAACCAGATTGATCACGTGATATTATGTTGCCTATAAAACCTTTCAGCCGCCTTGACAAAGCACACGCTGCAATTTTGTAGTCTACATTCAATAAGGATATAGGTTGCCAATTATCTAAACATGTTTTGGGACCTTTTTTGTACAACAAAGTGAGGATTGACCCTGATAATTCCTGTTTATAAAAACCTTCATTCAAACTTCATACGACCATTTCTTTTGTTTCCTCCCAAAAGCATCTATAGAATTCTACAGACAGTCCATCCATGCCAGGAGACTTATTTGTATTCATACTTGTAATAGCTTGCCAACACTCATCCTTTGTTAACATACCTTCACAACTGTCTGCGTCTTCCTCAGATAAAGGAGTAACGTTCACATATTGACCTACATTAATAGGTGGGTCATTATCATGTGCGGCGCAGAGGCGAGCGTAATATTTATGTATGTACGCTAACACATTATCTTTATACTTCTTTCCATCAATTTCAACACAATCAATTTCCTTCTTTTTCCCATTTCTCTTTTCCAATTGTAAAAAATATTGATTTGACTTTTCACCTTGCTCCATCCATTTTTCTCTTGAACGAATAAATGCACCTTTGCATTGTTCTGTATACCATAAATCAATTTCACTTTGTAAAGTTCTCATTCTATTCATATTTTCCGGAGATGTATTACCATCATCACTTTCAAAAAAATCTTTATAATTCCTTTTCTAAATCAGCTATATGAGATTTATTTATTTTTCTAAGATCAATACTAAATTTAATACTATACTCTTTTATTTTAATTTTACATAGTTCCCATAGCATTTGCACATTCAAATTATCATTATTTAATTTGACCTTTTGAATGATATATCTGACATTTCTTTATATGTCGTATCTAAAAGAAGAGAGTTATTCAGTTTCCATACACCTTTTCCACGCTTCTTTTCAAAGACTTAAATTTTCAGAGAAATGGCATTGTGGTCACATTTAAGTGCTGGACGTATATCTACTGATGTACAAAATTAGCAGCGACCAACCAACAATCAAGCCTAGAGTATATTTTCAGTGTAACTTGTCTCCATGTAAATTGTTTTTTGTTTGGGTTAAATTTTCTCCATACATCAACCAAATTATTATTTCGAATAAACTTTTTAAAATTAGATTTTGGTAAATAAACGTGTGACCTCTTGATAGTTGATTATATGCGCAATATTTGAATGTAAACCTCTTTTCATTCTTTCGTCCCCCCCGTCTCTTTTCTCTCACTTTCTTTCTTTCTCTTTCTGGCTTTCTATCTCCCTCTCCCTTTCTTGCTTGCATTCTCTGTCTCTTTCTCTGTCTTTCCTTCTTTCCTTCTTGATTCCCCTTTCCGATTAATAATTCTCATCCCATTATCTTCCTCCACCCTCCTCTCAATATTTCTAACTCTCTCTTTATTTCTTATTTTCTAGTTTGCTCTACCTCTCTCTAACTCTGATCCTTCCCTCAACTCGTCGCATCGTTGTTAATCGAGGACTTGTATGATCATGATGATTAGTCGTTAGTAGGCTAACTCTTGCTGTATAATAAAATTATTTGTGTTTTTTTAATCTTCTCATGATTATTGTTTCATCAGTTTTGTGTGTATGTTTACGATTGATATGCGATTGTAATGTGTTGATGAGTTACCTATTTTTGTATCATTATTATAGTATAATGTATTTTTTTTATTGTACCAGATATGAATAAATGAAATAAATAAATAAATATAAGATGTTTATTCTCTTTCCACTCCAATGCTAGGACAGAATAGTCCGTAGCAAGCGCGTTTTGGAATGTATGACGTGAGGGCTGGTTTACTGTAGATTGAAGTAGTTTACGGACGAAAAATGAATTTGCGAAGGCCTCGGACTTTCTCACCTGACTTAGATTTAAATTTTAAAAATCCAGACATCCTGTCTTTACTATACGTTTAAATGATTGGTGTAATGAAACATTTTGAATGTAGGCTATTGGTAAAATATTGATTGAATATATAGAGAGATTGCCAAATAAGTTAAAGTTTACTTCAAAATGAATTACAATTTATACCAAATTACTTAAATCGATGATTTCCTATTGTTGGATAAATGTCATCAATTTTTAGTTTTGGGCATGTGTGGCACACTACTGACATGGCAACATAGTCTATTCTAGGGCTTCTGCTTTTCTCCATCTACATTGACAATAGTGTAGACCTGAATGTGTGGCAACGTCCTTTATATATATGTCTACAGTATATGCAGATGATTAGACTCGTTTTGCTCCCGTACACTCTCCTAAGGACATCAATAATGTTGCTGCCAGTCTCAACAGGGATCTTACTAAGATGAAAGAATGGACTGGCCGTGGAAGGTGATCATTGAGCAAAATGGAGAACAATGACAATATCAAGATAACGGCTCCATTCAAACTGAACCTCCTTTTAGCAGACTACCAGCTAGGAGCGAATGACGAACTTGATATTCTGGGAGACACGTTTGACAGCAAGCTATCTTGGTCATCACAATTATCACCAAGATGCTAGATCTGGACTGAAACTATGTACCTGAGTGGAGTTGCCAGCAAGCTATATAGACACTAATAGCAAATTTACTGTCTTCAAGTCCGTATCATGGAGTATGCCTGTCTATACTGGACAAACACACCACCAACCACTATCAGCCAACTTAAAAACATCCAGAAGAAGGCCTTAACAAAAAACATGAATCGTTCAGACCACTGTACGTAGTAAACTATCCAACCCTAGCCTGTCTCACCGATGACAAATTGCTGCAGTGACAACACTCTACAAAATGCCCACAAGACCTAGGCAGATGCTTCCTCCTCTACGTAAATACGGCGTGTGACTCGGTACAGCACAGTCATGCCAGACCACGCGCTTACAATTACAGATGCCAGAAGCCCAGAACCCACAGACTGGGCAGAAGATCTATCATTTGGCTCGCTGTACCTGTATGGATCACTATTCCAGATCATATCATTGGTGACACATTAACAGATTAAGGTCTTCAATTAATCAATCAAAGGTTAAGTGTATAGTAGCCTAAACCATTTGATTTGCACTCTAGAGCTATGAAAATTATCTGGTGGGCTACGGTTTACTTTTGCATCATATACAAAAAATAGTGTAAGTTCATTGTTTGGTGTGATCGTGTTGCTCACACTGAATGTCATGCAGTTTATATATGACAAATTTGGTCAAAAGAAAAAACTTCTGTAATAAACTGTGTGCAAGTCAATGTGCGTGTATGTGAGTGCGTGTTACAATGTCATGCAATGTCCATTTATCCTTCTTTCACCAGGATTGACCGGGGCTTGCTCTAGATAGGCTATACAGGATCGTGCAGTGTCTGCCAATTCATCAATAGTTGGACTGGATTTCATTCAACATAATATAGCGAGCTTAGGGATCTAGAGTAGTAACTTTGCAAAAAGTGATGAGTGGTTGATACAATGTTATCTTATATGTCCACTAGGTGTTGTGTGAACATTTCAAGTTAAATGGACTTTATATGGCCAAGTTATGAGCACAAAGGCAAAATGACATTTACCAACTCATTGCACTCACTTTGTACACGGTTCTGACGATCCGTTGCATGATTTGACATCTAAACACTTAAATCGTAAATATCTTTTTAACGAAAGGGAAATTTGAAAAACCGAAACCTGTCCCATGCCTTTTCTGTTGATAAGAATACAACAAGGTATGTGGGAACCGCTAGAATTTCAATTGGAATTTGAGGATTTGGACAATGTTACTAAGTCCCTTTAACCAGCCCAGGCCGGAAAAAACAATAACCATTGTGTGATACACACTCGCTTTCTACAATCATTTACATGTGTATATTTACAACATTTACTTTTGTAAATTGTATACCAGAATTTGAACTCTATTTTTGAAAATAGTAATTAACTCGCATGTAAATTGAGAGCGAATTACGCAATACGATCCCACACAACTAAAACAGCTATCGTCTGCTTGCCAGATAAAGAATCAGTGTCTTGCTTTATAAATTATTCACAATCAAAAGTGCCAAGTGTTTTATTTCATTCTTTCGTCCCCTCCCCCCCCCCCCCGTCTTTTTTCTTCCAAAACCACTATTTATGCACCATTGTTGAAAAAGTGTGTCTCCAGTGATCCTGCTCTTCTAGAGAAGAGATTTAATTTTACACCAGTAAAATTGTACTTTTATTTGATAGTGAGGGTCCTTCTCGTAAAAGTTACCTTAAATTCAAAGCGATTGAAAGTAAAATAAAAAAAAATGCCAGGGGATGGAATATGGCTGAGGTACCAAAAACCCCATGTCCCCAAGACAAAATCGTTCAGTTTTTCCAGTTTTGTAGAAAATAATATAAGAGTACAAAGGAGCAAAACAAGTGCGGTTTCACGACAGCAGCACAGTAATCTATGAAACATAATAAAAGTTTTAATGATCCCACTTCATTTAAAATGTTGATGGCCATTGGAAATGTGTCGCCAAATCTAGTGAAAAAAACATACGTTACCGTCATCTTACTAAATAAAGAGATATGCTTAGATGCTGACATCTGTACAGTTATCTTATTTTTCTAATGATGAGAACATGGCATACAAGTAAAAACATGTTTAAAAGTCAAGACACAAACGAAATGTGACTGGGAATATAAGAAAGAGACGGGATAAAAAGGTAGAGTTAAGAGGTGTAACATACGTTACTACGAATTTTAAATATAGGTAACCACTATGATGTAAATGATTATACTGGAGTTCAGGCCAATGAAGTAGATTGATATTACGCAGTAAATGAAAATTAAGTTCAGCTAAATGTTGCATGTTGCATGGTTGTATTCAACCAATTGAAGGTCACGAAAAACTTATGAGATGTAACATACGTTACCGTACAAAAATGTGTGTATGGATATACTTAATAACTATCTAAATTGGTCGCAAACTTGTTTACGCCATCTATATGTGGTTCAGGGTGAGCTGAGCAATCATTTTCAAGGCCAAAATTGTATTCAAACAACACTAATGTAACATACGTTACCATTTTGAAACATACGTTACGGCCAAATCACATATCTTTGGAAATCGTTAATTTCCTATTATTGGATAAATGTCATCAATTTTTAGTTTTGGGCTAACATTTACCGTGTTGTCATGGTAACGTACCCTAAGACCTATCGTGCATGATATCATCTTGTAGGAAATCAAGATTTCTTTAATAAGACATCAACATGCATGTTGTGGTTTGATACTTGCACTTTTGATTGTGAATAATTCAAAACAGAATTAAATGGGCATGTGTGGCACACTACTGACATGGCTACATGGTCTATTCTCGGGCTTCTGCTTTTCTCCATGTACATTGACAATATTGTAGACCTGAATGTGTGGCAACGTCCTTTATCTATCTATATGTCTACAGTATATGCAGATGATTGGACACGTTTTGCTCCCGTACACTTTCCTAAGGACATCAATAATGTTGCTGCCAGTCTCAACAGGGATCTTGCTAAGATGAAAGCATGGACTGGCCGTGGAAGGTGACCATTGAGCAAAATGCAAAACAATGACAATATCAAGACAACGAACTCCATTCAAACTGAACCTCCTTTTAGCAGACTACCAGCTAGGAGCGAATGACGAACTTGATATTCTGGGAGCGTTTGACAGCAAGCTATCTTGGTCATCACAGTTATCACCACCATGCTAGAGCTGGACTGAAACTATGTACCTGAGTGGAGTTGCCAGCAAGCTAGACACTAAAAGCAAATTTACTGTATTCAAGTCCTGAGTATCATGGAGTACGCCTGTCTATACTGGACACTACAAGTGGACTGAAACTATGTACCTGAGTGGAGTTGCCAGCAAGCTAGACACTAAAAGCAAATTTACTGTATTCAAGTCCGGAGTATACTGTATCATGGAGTACGCCTGTCTATACTGGACAAACACCCCACCAACCACTCTCTGCCAACTTAAAAACATCAAGAAAAGGCCTTAACAAAAAAAAACATGAATCGTTCAGACCACTGTACGCAGCCAACTTTCAATCCGTAGCCTGTCTCACCGATGACAAATTGCTGCCCACAATACCTACATGACATAGGCTCTATAATTATATATATGCTTCCTCCTCTACTAGTCAGGTGGCTTAGCGTCAAATTTCTTGATTATCGTTACCGGCCGGATAAAAGCGCCATTTTTGACACGCAGCTTCCTTTCGACCTACTAAACAATATTAGAGGGGGAGCCCAAGGCAAAAATTGCGTTTAGGGGCGTTGGGGGCGGGGGCGCTGTACCGGAGCCCCCAATTGATATTTAACGTAAAATCACAGTAATTATTCTTCATTCAATTACATTTGATGATCTAAAATGAAATACTAAACCTACTGAACAATATTAGAGGGGTAGCCCAAGCCAACAATTGCGTTTGGGGGCGTTGGGGGTGGGGGCGCTGTACCAGAGCCCCCAATTGATATTTAATGTAAAATCACAGTAATTATTCTTCATTCAATTACATTTGATGATCTGAAATGAAATACTAAACCTACTAAACAACATTAGAGGGGTAGCCCAAGCCAAAAAATTGCGTTTAGGGGCGTTGGGGGGCGGGGGCGCTGTACCGGAGCCCCCAATTGATATTTAATGTAAAATCACAGCTGTAATTATTCTTTATTCAATTACATTTGATGATCTAAAATGAAATTTGTAAAGGTTTTGAAATAACTTGATCAAAACCAGTGCCTTTTTTTTTTTTGGGGGGGGGGGCGTTTTTTTGGTTTACTTATTTTGTTTTTGTTTACTTATTTTTTTACTTTTGTATATGTTAGGATGTAAAATCATAACAGTAAATGACCCCAGATTAGAAGTAGTGGGGTGGATGTTTTGTATGTTGGGAGCGGGAGGGGGGGGGGGGGGGGGCACGTAAAGTTTAATTTATGTGGAGCACACTATATATTTTTTAAATACACTTTTTAAATTATGTACGTGCGCCCTTTGCTCTTTATTGTTGTTATACACTCCATGTCATTAAATGACAGGGGCCAATTTTGGAACGGGGCTTCCTTATAGGACACATTAAATGATATCAGGGTGGAAGCCCTATGTAAATATTGGGAATAAGCCTGTGGGGGTACATGTGAGGGGGGGGGGGGCAGGGAGATTTTTGTTTAATTTCAATGCGATAATACAGTTGATTCTTGAAAGACAATACAAATTATGTGCATGAATAACAAAATAGCTTATCCAATTACCAGTGCCGGGAGTACTTCCGTCATGGTGGCGGGGGTGGGGGGGGGGGGGGGGGGGGGCTGGGCTGTACCCCCACATTGGTGTATAAATCAGGTAAGTATTTGAATAACTGGTACACATTGTGTCTGGCAAAAACAAAACACATGTTTTCTTTTTAAACTGCATGACTGGAGATCGCGCCCCCATGTTGCCATCTCATTGAATGACACTATTGGATTAATCGCATAATCAATTGAGATGTAAAAACAAAATAATCATGACAATACCTAGTACTGAGGGGTCAAAGTTTGGTGTGTGTATAATGAACTGGCTGCTGTCAAGCCACCATTAATAGTTGAATGAGTGTTGTGGTGGATGGTTGAGTACAACTAAACTAAACTTCACTCCATGTTGTCGTACCAGAGCGCGACACTTATCCAGTTGAGGGTTGCCTAGATGACAAGTGGATTGATCAGGCGCTCCCTCTTCTTGAGAAGGAGAAGCTGAGTAGTGAAGATGATATCTCATGGGCTGCCTATCACGCCTCAAAGCATGGGCGTCGATCACGGGGGAGATGTATTATTATCACCCCCCCCCCCCCCAATATTTCGGGTTCAAAAATATATAATAACATTAAAACAAAGGAGCATTGCCCCCTCTTATTCATTATGTGAAAGTTGATACTGAAGTCTTCTTTAAACCACATTTTGATAGTGCTAAACTGCCCAAATCCAAAATCTTCTGGCGGCTGCACCCACTGGAACCCCCATTAAGGTTATTTGACCCAGTACCGCCCCTGTACTCATTGAATATTTGTATTCAGGACTTCTCTCTATACCCATTAAAATTGAGCTAACTATATATCTAACTATACAATAGATAACTGTATAGTCCTTAATGCGTGTGGTTTGCGGTTGCACCATGTGAGAGGCGAAGATTGGTGAGTCCTGAAAAGGAATATGGTAGTCCTAGAAAGGACTGTTGGTAGTCCTAGAAAGGACAGTTGGTAGTCATAGAAAGGACTGTAGGTAGTCCTAGAAAGGACCGTTGGTAGTCCTAGAAAGGACTGTTGGTAGTCCTAGAAAGGACTGTTGGTAGTCCTAGAAAGGACTGTAGGTAGTCCTAGAAAGGACTGTTGATAGTCCTAGAAAGGACTGTTGGGAACTTGGGATAGTCCTGAAAAGGACTGTTGGTATTCTTTCTAGGAGAGTCCTAAAAAGTACTGTTGGTATAGTCCTAGAAAGGAATGTTGGTATTGCGAGGAGAGGGTGGATGGTAGGAGGGGCTCGACGTTTTGAATAGGTTGACTATCCGTCGTCAGGAGATGTATAGTCCTTCCCGTGCCAATGTTGGCACATAAGGCAGCGCCCATCTCCGATTCAATTAGCCCTAGGCCACAAGCTACAAAATCTAGCGAAAGCTACAGAAGGGGGTCATTCTTCTGGTAACTCGTGTGATTAACTTTTCCTTCTCCATTCTATAAATGCTGATCCCCTGGCAAGAAGGCAGAAGGTAGCATTGTTGCATTTTTAAAGTCTTTGGTATGACCCGGTGTGGGTTCGAACCCGGGACGTCCCGTGTATGAGGCGGACACTCTAACCGCTATGCCATCATGCTCGGTATTTACATACAGACAACATTTCTGGATATTACTGTACCCAAAGCTTCCGGGGGCTCCGCCCCCTGGACCCCCAATAAGATTCCCAATGTGGGTATCCCTTGACTGATTCTATTCATGGTTCCATCAGGATGCTTGTAATCTATGTGTCTATCAGGCTTAAGTTCATCCATACTTGGATAAAGCCCTCCTCATAAATGCATAATGCTTGCAATGTCCACTTAATAATCTTCCAATTTCTAAACAGCTAAATCAAAAGGCTGTTGCCCCCTCCCCCCCCACCAAGGCATAAAACCTGGGCACGTTGCTGGGTTGTCGCTTCGCTCCCTCGACAAAAATGGTAAACATGACGTATCATCCCCCCCCCCCCCCCAATGGCAACAAGAAATCGACGCCTATGCCTCAAAACAACCCGCAATAAAAGACCCACCAGCTAGATGTGCACTTCTACCCTTGTTCCATGACAAGCATGACAAGTCTGCCACGCCAGCCATGATCAAGCATGCGATGGATGTCCAGAGAGAAGCTGTGGGAGTATCTATATCCAGGACAAATCCCAGTCACTACATTTGACCAACCACTTTGTGCTCTTGCAAAGTTTGTATAATGGAAATGGCCTGACACTCATGGTGATAATGTAAATGTTGTTATGATAGGTAGCTTACACACGGAAATGGCCCTGTGGTGTACCCTTGGTTATCTTCTCGAGAGTTCAAGTCTCTCTCTTGACTTTGCATAATTTGCAGCAGGAGGCGTTTATGCTCAGCACATGCCCCAATGATGAACAATCAGCCATGGTGTAGAGAGATGACATGCTGAGGAAGAGCCCTACTTTCATGTTCTGGGACCAGATCATGAAATATGAAACCCTCATTCTCATCTTCACCAGAGCTGCTCCCAGAGAGAAAAACTTTCCACTGTATGTGGAGGTCCTAGAAGAGCTGACCCCATTGTTCTTCGCATTGGACCATGCAAACCATTCCAGGTGAACGCCTGTCCACATCAGAGATAGGAATCAGAGAAGGAATTTGAGCAGCACTTTAGTCAGGTTCTCTCCAAAACGTCAAACAAGTTTCTTCGATCCCATACGACCAGGCTCATGAGCAAGAGAACAAGATTGTGAAATGTGCAGGTGGCGCTATTGGACTCCTGGAAAACCCGCTGCTCTGAGACGTTAGATGTTCTCCGGACCAGAGATGGCTAGAATGCTGAAAGAGTTCGAGGAAGAGTACTTCATAGAAGATGACAGAGACAACCCTAGGGATAGGCAGTGGTCGGACTGATTGGGGACATGCAAATAATTTACTGGCACACTCTAAATAAAATTTCTATATTTTGAAGGACTTTTCCTTTATGGCTTCATTGTTTCTGGGGTACAGCGCCCCATCTCTTGCTGGAGGTCCCGGCCCCTGTCACTGAGTGACATAGGGGTTGGAGTGTGCCCCCAATAATTGTATAACAGGAAAAAAGTGTGCTCATACATAACTTAAATAGAAATATGAAGTGTGCCCCCCTTAAATTATACTTGATGTGCCCCTCCCCCCCCCCCAAAAAAAAAACACACAAACCAAAGTTTATTCTCCCCACTTCTTTTAATCTGGGGTCATTTACTGTAATGATTTTACATCCTTAACATACAAAAGTAACCCAACCGGGCAAAAAAAAAAAAAACGCCCCCAAAAAACGCCCCCCCAAAAAAGCCCCTCTCCCCCCCCCCCCCCCAAAAAAAAGTCACTGGTTTTGATCAAGTTATTTAAAAACCTTTACAAATTTCATTTTAGATCATCAAATGTAATTCAATGAAGAATAATTGCAGCTGTGATTTTACATTAAATATCAATTGGGGGCTCCGGTACAGCGCCCCCGCCCCCAACGCCCTATAACGCAATTTTTGGCTTGGGCTACCCCTCTAATATTGTTTAGTAGGTTTAGTATTTCATTTTAGATCATCAAATGAAATTGAATGAAGAATAATTACTGTGATTTTACATTCAATATCTATTGGGGGCTCCGGTACAGCGCCCCCGCCCCCAACGCCCCCAAATGCAATTTTTGGCTTGGGCTACCCCTCTAATACTGTTTAATAGGTTTAGTATTTCATTTTAGATCATCAAATGTAATTGAATGAAGAATAATTACTGTGATTTTACATTCAATATCTATTGGGGGCTCCGGTACAGCGCCCCCGCCCCCAACGCCCCTAAACGCAATTTTTGCCTTGGGCTCCCCCTCTAATATTGTTTAGTAGGTCGAAAGGAAGCTGTGTGCCAAAAATGGCGCTTTTATCCGGCCGGTAATGATAATTTCACTAAGCCACCTGACTATACGTAGATACGGCGTGTGACTCGGTACAGCACATTCATGCCAGACCACGCGCTTACAATTACAGATGCCAGAACCCACACACTGGGCAGATGATCTTATCATTTGGCTCTCCGTATGCCTACATGTATGGATCACTATTCCAGATCATATCATTGATGACACATTAACAAATTCAATCAATCAAAGGTCAAATGTAGTAGCCTACCCCATTTGATTTTCCCTCTAGAGCTATGAAAATAGGGGAAAAATCGGAAAATTATCTGGTGGGCTATGGTTTGCTTTCGCATCATATACAACAAATAGTGTACGTTTATTGTTTGGTGTGATCGTGTTGCTCACACTGAATTTCATGCAGTTTATATCTGAAAAATTTGGTAAAAAGAAAAAAAACTTCTGTAAGAAACTGTGTGCAAGTCAATGTGCGTGTATGTGAGTGCGTGTTACAATGCCATACAATGCCCTTGTATCCTCCTTTCCACCTGGATTGACCGAGGCTTGCTCTAGATATATACAGGATCGTGCAGTGTCATGAATAGTTGGACTGGATTTCAATCGACATATAGCGAGCTTAACCAGACCAGGCCGGAAAAAAACAATAACCATTGTGTGATACACACCCGCTTTTACACTTATTTACATGTGTATATTTACAACATTTATTTGTGTAAATTGTACACCAGAATTTGAACTCTACTTTTGAAAATAGTGATTAACTGTGTAAATTGAGAGCGAATTACGCAATACGATCCCACACAACTAAAACGAAATGTCAGCTATCGTCTGCTTGCCAGATATAGATTCAGTGTCCTGCTTTATAAATTATTCACAATCAAAAGTGCCAAAAGTTCTATTTCACACCCAGTATGTAGCCTATATGCTAGTTATTCATTGTTAGCCAAAACGGCTTCCATATTTGACGCCATCTTGGATTTAAAGGCAATCGCAACAAGTTCTGAAAGCTCTAACATATTTAGTTTCCAATACACATGTAAAAATACTTGGAAATAAAATTGTATTTTTTAATAGATATTTGGCATTCTACGATCACATTTTCGACATAGCCCTCCACATGCTTGCATTGTTACCGTAATGATACACGCATGTGTCCATACACGCTCTGAAGAAGCTTGTCGAAATTATTCAAATTCACAATTCACCATTATGTTTGGGGTACCGTATCTTAGGCAATATAATATAATACTAATCATTTTGTATAGATGTACTTACCTAAATGATTAATGCAGACAAAACCACCAGTAAAATGAAAGATCACAGAAAAGCGGATCGAAGATTTACTGAAAAGTTCTCTAATCACTATGCAGTTGATGTTGAATACAATAAAGCATCGAACGGTGTGCCGCCCGATTATCAACGCACAGCTATGATAATATTTCGAAATGATTATATTATCTTTCTAGTGTTTGGGAATTTCTGTCATATTGTTCGATTTCTTTTGTGTTGCGCGGTGCACTTGCATACCCAGAAATTAGAGACGATATCAACCGATTGCAAGCGTAGGTGGGGTAGTACTGGTATCGCTTTAGCTTCCCGCGCTTTCTTTTCACGTCATTGCATAACGCGCACTCACTCCATGGAAATGAAGACTAGTGCGCACATCCGTTACTATGCTATGACGTAACAAAGATATCATTAATTCACTTACTGAATAAGTGAAACACGTCTGTTTCTGGGGTCTGCCGTCTGATATACAATGTATCTTCTTTATTGATGTTTATATCTTATGCGAACATCAATTGAAATATATCGGTTAAACCTTGACGTTTTATTTCGAAATGATTGAACGTGACATTGAGTACGCAACACCCTTATTTATATTCATGTATAAGTTCAGAACAAAATAACGATTACATGTCTCCATGTATGTTCAACCCACACCCCCACCCCCTGCACCATAACCATAACCATAATGACAAATTATGTAGACGTTTTATCATATTGAGGCACTGTGTCGAGTCAAAACATTTACTAAACGTTTAAAACATCGTCGGGAAAAGTAAAAAAGGTTACGTTGAGATCTGAAGTACTATTATTATTTATACAAATATCTAAAATATCATAACATTGAGAAAAACGAACTCGAAAAACCGAACACATGCAGTCTGTTTTTTTTTTTCGGTCATATCTTTATAATGCATATAAATTACATTCGTTTATATATAAATATATTAAACATTACTTTAGGGTGCCCGACTGCAAAGAAAAAGAAAATAATGTACAGTATGTTCTTATTTTTGTTGAAGAATTGTCAACAGATTGAAGATGTTTTTTCGTCGGTTTTATATAACAGTATTTCAGGCCTGAACATTTACATTTTTTGCCGTTTCCCGACTTTCGCTATATATAGGGTGTAAAACAAAAACACGATTTGGCATTTACTTGTTTTTAATGTTTGTTTTCTGTTTGGTAAATTAAACGGAATTACTGCGCTGATGTATTGCCTTGTTATTTGAATATGCCATATTCTCTTATTCCACCCTCTTGTGTATGAAGATAACATCATATTTCTCAAATAATGTCACATATAACAGTGACGTATGATTATCCCATTTGCCTACATTATATTTGTACATGCAATTAATAGCACTTACTTCAAATGGCATTTATGTTATTTTCATGCTACAATCATCGTCATAATATGCGATTATTCTTCTTCATCATCATCATCATCATCATCATCATCATCACTATAACTGTTCTACCATAATCATCATCATTATCATCATCATCATAACTGTTATACCATCATCACCCCCGTGTGTGTGTGTGTGTGTTTTTTTTTTTTTGGGGGGGGGGGGGGGGGAGGGGGGGGGGGGTCACTTTCATAAAAAAGGGACCCACCTGTGTCCATTGCCCCTAATTTCGAACACCTGTGCACCTGAAAAATTACCCTTTTTGTTTATTTTTCTTCTGAGTGCTATTAACCAACCTTTCTTTTTAAGAAAAACGTCGACGACGCCGTATAGCTACAAACGTGTGCACCTGAACATGTACACTTTTTGTGGGTTTTCGTAATGATTGCTGAAAATCACTCCTTTTGAAGAAGACAAAATTATACCCTTTCTACGTTTTTTAAATTTTTATTTTGGACGCAGGTGCGTAGCCAGTCATGTTGGGAGTGACCCTTCCCCGCCCCCCCCACTGGGGGGGGGGGGGGGGGGGGGCATCATCAACTTCATACGATCACAATCATTACATGACCATCTCCATCAATAACTTAACACGTTATAACTTATTCACACGTACTTTCACTATTTCACACAATTAATATTACAACTTGGAAAACATTTCCTGGAGGTTCGAATTTGTTTTTAATTCATTAAAAAAGTTCACTGTAATATAATTTATAATTCAGTTACCATCCATTATTAGCATCATCTTTGAATAATTTATCACAATCTAATCTTTTGGGGATAAGTCAATCTTCGATGAAAACATTCTTCAGCAAAGAAGAAATATTACTAAAATTTGTAATTTATTGTTGTGTGATTAGTTTTTCGAATTCGAGGTATTCGCACCTCACCTGGTCATGCTGGTGTTATTACAATGCATGAGTATTCATACCACTTTACAAGTGGGTAGTAACGATCCATGATCTCCTCCCCTCCCATTAAAAATGCCAACCAAACTATCACTAAACATATAATTACCCTGAGCTCCGATTAAAGCCCCCCCCCCCATATCTCATGGAAGACTTGATTTGAGCTCTTCCTCCTTTATGGCTTTCATTATTTGTTTCACATCCTTCAACAACAAAACCTCACACGAGTACACACCATTGATATAAAGGGTATGCACATAATTATACAAAACCTTCTTCAGTCTCGTAATAATGCTTATTTCATTTGAATGTACCGTATGGATGATTATCCGTTTACCAAGTTAAACAAAAAACAATCATCATATTATTACAATACAAACTCTGATTGAATCACTTTCATTATGCTTGGATTGTGAACTTCATTAGTACAAGCACAACGTTCAATGATGGATTAAACTAAATAAATTTAGTCAGAATAAATAATATCACCAACACTTTTTCGTGTTCGATCTTAATGTCAACATAATTCCAAAAACATGTTTATGCAAAATGAGGACTAACAAGTTGTGAATTTGAAGTTTGGTATATTGAAAAGATTTAGTTTTCTTCATTTTTTAGAGGGTTAAGAAGTAATGTTATTATTTCATTGACAATTAAAATAGCATCTGTTTGAATGGAATTACGTAAATACAAGAAAACTATTACATTTCGTCCACGCAATTACCCACCCTTGTCACCGAGAGCGGACAAAATACCACTTTACAGGGTGGCCCCTAACAAACGAGAGGGGACCCAAAATAAAGTTTTGAAATGATTACGTCCATCGGATAGGGTGTTTTCCTATGAAAACGATACCAGGCACGAACAGTCTTGTTCGTGTATCTGATAGACTAAATAATTTCGTTACTATATTTTGGGAAGTGGTCCTTTTCATTTGTGAGGTGCCACACTGTATACTATTACCAAGTCAGCGAGCGTGAGTCCATGTGTATCAAAGCCACGGTAACATACCATCACCTTCTCGCTGGAGCTAGAACTTGCTGATCTCTTGATTTTGAGTTGATTTGGTCTGAGCCCCGTGCAATTCTATATATGTCGGAAAATAGAGAACAAAACAAATAGAACAAAACATTTTTATTGGAAATTGTACGTTAAAATTAACACATAATAACATCACCACTCATCTGTAAGTATGATTTTGCTCTTGCTCAAAATGTAAACAAGAATTATTTTCACATATTTTCCTTTTGTGTTTTCACTGTTTTCCAGATTATTAGGGTGCAGATATGCCACTTAAGAGATAATCACATGTGTTTACTTTATCAATAATTTTGTTTAAAGGGACTTTGTCCAAATCCTAAAAATCCAATTTGAATTCTAGCGGTTCCCTCATACCTCGTTGTATTCGTATTGACAACAATTATGGGACAGGTTTCGTTTTTGTTTATCTCCCTTTCGTTACAAAGATATGTACGATTGAAGTGTTCAGATAATAAAAACTCCGTCTATCCGTTGGAGTTTTGAAACCGTGTACAAAGTGAGTGCAGTGAGTTAGTAAATATCACTTTGCAGTTTGCATTTTTGCTCATTACTCGGCCATGCAACGTCCATTTGACTTGAAATTTCCACACAATACCCTGAGGACATATCAGATAACAACAATATACGTTGCATCAACCATTCATCACTTTTTGCACATGATTGTGAACAAAGTTACTAGATCCCTTTAATGAAATTAATGTAGATTAGAGATCTGAACTGTGAACGTTATACTATCCCCTTTTCGTGCGCAGCCGTTTTATAAATGACACAACATGCAATACGTTAAAAAATTCGCCATGAGCTTTCAACCAAAAGGCGCTAAATCCACTTTTTCAACTTCCGAGGAAAACGGGTTTCTTTGCCCCAATTTGTACACGTGCCTATAATGGGAGTATGAAAATTGAACTTCCTATAATATTATTTTGATTTTGAGTGAGTTATTTGTCGTAAAATGTGGATTCCTAGATAGCTACGTAGATTATACATGTAGATATATCGTTAACTCAAATGGTATGGAAAGTGGATTTAGCGCCTTTTGGAAGTGAGCTGTATTATAAACAAGGTTATCAACTGTACGTATTGCCTTACAAATATACTAACCCGATGCATGTACAAACACAAAGGGATGGAAACAGCCTTTTGATGCTTCAATTGAGATGATGTCCACGATTGCTCCTTCCGTCTAACTCTAACGGCTGTGAATTAAAATCAAAAACAAATAAAAACTTGCAGAGCTTGTGCAACTCAAATTCCTGCTTTTTAATTGTCGACGATTTGTTTCTATGATAAGTGGATAAAGTCAGTGAGTCATTGTCTTTGTGGTGTTTTGAGTGTCAGAGGGTATAATAACAATAACAGCACTTGTGATTTGCTGACTAGGACTAGGTCTCAATAACACTCGGCCTATCAAAATAGTTTTAATTACAGTAGTATTTCATGTATTAATAATACCATTTTGCAATAGGCCTACCAATAATAACTGTCAAACTTGAGTTAAATCACTCGGACTAATTCTTAAGATTTTAAAGTACTAGCTATAAGCTAGTAGTAGTATAGTGATCACTTTACGGGAACCCAGGCCCAGCCCATTGACTGACTTGTCTAGACTTGTATTTTGTAGTGTTGATTGAAACTGAAACTTCGTCGCACTCTCACTCTCAGTGCGCGAGTTTGAAATGGCCGGCTAGCATAGCCCTTGCCATAGCATAGGGCTAGGCTAGACTAGCCGCTGCACTGCCCTGACCCTGTTTACATAGTTACAATAAGTAAGGACTAAGGTCTTAGGAAGCGCAAGGCCGCCCCAAACAAAAACAACAACATGTGACCAATTATTTGTCATGACTCTTGGAGCTGGAGTTGGACTTGGTCTTCACACTACTCTCACTGTACGAGGGCCTAGTCCTGGCTAGCTAGTGTATAGCTAGCTACTACAGTACCAGTAAACCGCGTAACGAACGGTAGACTAGACACGTCACTAGTCACACTCGACTCACAAGTCTAGTCACACTGTCACACCCACACACTACACAGTCAGACGTTGACAGCCATTTATGATTAATTATCTGTTTTAATCTTACGAATTTACGGTTACAAAATATCTTACCTGATTTCACAGCTTGTTGAAGAATGTGGAGATGTATTTCTTCTTATAACTCATAAACAATAGTCTAAGCATCGATGATTGATGGGCGTCACCGTCGCGTCGTTCAAAATATTACACATGTCTCGTGTATGCATGAGCGCATACATGCATGCAATGTGTGCATATGCATTCATTGTTTACACAAAACTAGCCACGCCCACATTTCTCTAGATACGCCTTGTTTCCCTCGTGTTGCTAAGGAAAATTGAAAATTTCGTTTTTGAAATAGCTTGTGGGAACCAAGAGATTTATAGTTTTTAGAAAATGAACACCTAGATATGAAAGTTGAAGTGATAACCTTTCGTCGTCCGCCTTGTATTTTTTTTTTAAAGGTCGACAAGATTGTAAATTTTGAGG
Organism: Echinarachnius parma; assembly: GCA_037951105.1. NCBI lineage: Eukaryota > Metazoa > Echinodermata > Echinoidea > Clypeasteroida > Echinarachniidae > Echinarachnius > Echinarachnius parma. The sequence goes on along the minus strand of JBAMJV010000515.1, from coordinate 10,262 downwards.
ACGAAAGTAGGTCTACTCGTGTCTTTAACACGTGAGTCTATGGAGAGACTGACAAAAAATCGCCCAAAATCATGACTTCTGTGGGAACTCTGTGTGATGAAGTATAAATTAGGCGAATGGCATAATAAGATAGCTTATCAAATTTGTATGACCGCCCCGTCTTGTATTTGTCATTTAAAGTAGTTTTCATACTTTAAAAAGTGAAATGTTATGGCGTTTGTACTCGCGTCTATGGGAAATAATGGAGACTAAACGCGGTTCTACCGAGTGAGGGCGTTTGAAACGATACTAATCGATACCAACTTTCGTGTCTTACATTTCTGGACTTGTATGCATACAGAGTAAATGGATGTCTTCATCATATTACGTTGAAATATACTTTGCCCTTCACTGTTTCGTTATGTACGTCTAGCTCTGGAGTCACGACAAAGAACAAGGATCTATTTTGCAATTGAGTGGGATGTACCACATGCAGTCACGCACAAAACTATGAACTCCATGGTGGTTGTTAGGCAAGACGTCACAATTCTGTTAATATGATCGGCGAAGAGCGGCGATGTAGCACAAAAGAATGTTTTCATTCGTCTGGACGATTCCTAAATATTGTATAAGAAGCTCATTAAAATTCAGACCTTGCTCATTATAAGTCTGATCTTTTGTCTGTGATTGTATTGTAAGTTTCCGGTCGCTCCGACGCGTCGGAACGATCGTTAAATACTTATCTTTTGTTAAAAAACGCACTTTTCTTATCCCTTCGAAAGCCGAGTTATTTCATTGTTATAGTTCTAATTCGCCCCGACGATACAAGACGCACTAATCCATTCCCCGTGAAGCCAATATTGTTCATTGTGACGAGGTTGATTCGTCGCGACGATCAGCGTGTTCACAAACAACAAATTTTCATCCCTTTAATCATGACTAAAGAATCATGACTAATGGCAAGCCCTTTGTGTAAAAACTAGATACACTCTGTTTTCTCAGATAAACTCAGTTTTTCTCAGATAAACTCAGTTTATCTCCAGATAAACACAGTTTATCAGAAATACTCAGTTTATCAGTTGATAGACTCTGTCTATCTGGTGATAAACTGAGTTTATGTGAGAAAAACAGGGTTTATATAGTTGTTACGCAAAGGGCTTGCCATATAAACACATTATCAGACAAACTCAGTTTATCAACTGATGAACTCAGTTTATCAACTGATAAACTGAGTTTTCTGATAAACTGTGTTTATCTGGAGATTAACTGAGTTTATCTGAGAAAAACTGAGTGTATCTGAGAAAAACATAGTTTATCTAGTTTTTACACAAAGGGCTTGCCATAGGAATTTTTAATGAGAAGCTGATTCTATAGTCAGCTGCTGATTCTTTAGTCATGATTAAGGGCTGAAAATTTTGTGTGTGAACACGGGGCATGTCCACCCTCTTTTGTTAGAAAATGCACTTAATCCGTCCCCTGTGAAGCCAATCTAGTTTATTGTGATAACGTTAATTCGTCCGGACGATACTTGCACTCTTTTGTTAGAGGACACACTAATCTATTCCTGCTGAAGCCAAAAAGTTCATTGTGATAATGTTGACTCATCGGGACGATACCCATCAACTTTAAAAGTCTTTCTCTTTAAAGCCCATCTATAGTTTTCATTGCGATGCTCTATTTGTTAGAACGATTCTTATCCTCTATAAAAAGCAATTTGCATTGTATCGCTTTTACGCGAAAGCATGAGATCTTGATTGTTATTTTAGTGATTTTAACATTTGAATACTCCGAATGGTTTGTTAAACTACACATACGGCCGTTATTCCGTTTCTCCGGGGAAAATCTGTAGAATCATTCGGGCGAAAATGGAAACGGGTTCGTTGAAAAGAAAAAAAATAATTGAATGTAGTTCGTTCATCCGAAATTGAAATAGGATTTGTTAATCAAAACATCAAATAACCTAAAGGATATTTTGGAGTAACATACGTTATTTCTTGATCGGATTTACTAACCCTCCGGAATTACGAGACTTCAGATTAATGGGAAAATACTGGGATAAACGAACCCTATTTAATTGTCAGATTAACCAGCACCCAATGTATACATGTGGGTATGTGTGTCTGTTTTCGGTTTCTTGCGTGTATGTGTGTTTGTTTATGTTTGACTGTGTGTGTGTGTGTGTGTGTGTGTGTGTGTGTGTGTGTGTGTGTGGGTGTTTGTTTGTCATTTTTGTGCGGGAGGAAACATTACTATATTATCAGGCAGATATTGCACATATGACGTTCATGACGAAAGACGGAACGTGTGGTATATTATTATTATTTTCATTAGTAGTATTATTATTATCATTATTATCGTTATTATTATTGTGAACGCGTGAGGATTGAAGAATAATGAAGGTAGTGAACAGGACAAGTCGATTACAGCCAATTTGCATATGTCTAGGACGGGAACGGCGTCGTCATCCCCACATGCCACAAGTATGATCAAGGTACATTTAAACCTGTACTGGTGGCCACCTGCCGTCAGTGGCCACTTGAAATTCTCCCCGAGACAAATGCAGTGTTGTATACACTGCCTAGCCTATAGCGGCCACCTGCCTAACGCGGCCAACGGATTAAGCTTCCCGATCTCATTTTTGTTCCGCTTAAAGCGGGCATCAATGATCGAGTTGGCCATAACTGCGGGCGTGGACGGTTGTCATTTTCCGATGCAGGACATTGCCGCGGCCATTACAGCGTACGCAGCATGTTACTATGACCCCGTTTACAGTGCAGGGCCGGGCCGGCCTAAATTGCGGTACTCGGCCCCCCCCAATTTTTTGCGTTTACAGTGGTGGGCTCGGCCCGGCCGCCCTTTCAATATTTTGTCGTAGTGGCGCTCTGCATGTAAACAAACGATTATTTTGGGGGCGTGCCGGGGTCACAGAACAAAGGCGCGTTGTTTGCAATGAATTGTTTTCACAATTTGGTACCGCATTTGGCCCTGCGTGCGTTTACAGTGAGAAAAAGCGGGGCTCGGCCGCGGCCGAGACAACCTCCAGAGCGGGGCCAAATGCGCGGCCACTTTTGGCCCCGCATGTGGCCTTTTGAGCGTTTACAGTGAAAAAAAGGCCGGGACCGAGCCGCGGCTCGGCCCGGCCCCGCTTTTTCTCACTGTAAACGCACGCAGGGCCAAATGCGGTACCAAATTGGAAAACAATTAATTGCAAATAACGCGCCTTTGTTCTGTGACCCCGGCACGGCCCCAAAATAATTGTTTGTTTACATGCAGAGCGCCGCTACGACAAAATATTGAAAGGGCGGCCGGGCCGAGCCCTCCACTGTAAATGCACAAAATTGGGGGCCGAGTACCGCAATTTAGGCCGGGCCGAGCCGCGGCTCGGCCCGGCCCTGCACTGTAAACGGGGTCTTGGACTTTAAAAGCCATTTTCCAGCTTTATAGCTAAATATCGAACTATACCCCTAGTCTAGTCTAAGATTTTGAAGCTGTTTGTATTGTTTACTGTCTATTTTGACTCACACATGGAAAACGTCAAGTGCTTTCAGCTGTAGAACTTCCGTGTTATTGTAAGTGCACGCATTGTAATAGCTCTCTGACCGTAATCACCGCCGGCCTGCTGGCTGCTCCGTATCGCGCTAAGCAGCGGCGGCACGGACTTTGACTGTGCGAAATGTGCACACGTGACTCGCTCAGCGCTCTGCTGTATGTTAGTACTGGCGAACCGGTTACTAGGTTAGAGCATCCTCGTACACTGTTTGAATACTCTTTTTTCTTTTAATGTGAAAACTGATTGATAACATCAAAATAAATATTCCAATTCGCTAATAAATTATTGTTTGCCCTGTTGTATTTTCTCACTCATGTTTTTTAATGAAAGATATTTTGAATGAAATGAGTTAAGACTGGGTTCTCGGGCTCGATTCCCGGCGAAGTTTAATTTCTTTGCTAATTTTCAATCATTTCAATATTTATTGTCAGTTTCCTCTTTGTAGTTATCGATAAGTTAATACATTAATTATTGTACTCGTTTCGGTATCATTATGGCTGCCGTAGCGTGATCGCGGGGCCGATTGAATCGGGGGGAGGGGGGGGGGGGGGGGGGGGGGTACACGAGCAACTATTAGGATTCAGGTCTGAGTGCATTATTAACCGTTTTTTTTTCTTTGCCAACCCAACGACGTCATTATGCCTATTTTGTTTTTATTTGTAATACTACAGTATATTGCGGTCATGTTATTACCCCCTCTCGTATAATAGGACCATCATGTAACTTAAACAGTTTTGTATTAAGTCAAAGAATAGCTTTGGAATTCCATTTAATTACCTCCGATTCTTCTATGCGTCATTTAAAGGGGTAGTATCGGTCAAACTTAACTTCAGCCAAAACGTGCACCATTACGGAACAAATTGATAGTTATAACTTCACCATGCTCGAAAAGTATACATAATTACAAACGACTAAGTAAAACCCTTGTTACCATTCAAAAGCAGCCGTTACAACTCAAGAGGGCGCTATTTCAAAAAAAAAAATCGTTGATTTTTAGCCCTTTTTCATCAAAAATTTGCATTTAATGTTTGTCAAAATAATGATTCAATAGAGATATCATCAACGACTTTTTACAAACCTATTCAGATTGTTTTCAAAGTAGTCTTCAAGTTTTTGTTTTTTTACAATTTTGTGAAGAAGTTTGAAATATCGCAAGGTGATTGCCACTGAAAAACATTTCGAATAAAAATATATTTATGGATATTTTTGTGGGATAAAAAGGGATAGACACTGAGTGTCGAATTTGAAAGAGCACAGCTTTTAATGACAGAATAAACTTTATTTGATCAAAATCGGTTCAGAAACGGCTGAAATATCCATAAACATAGTCATTTGTAATAAATGTGGGGCCCCACACTTATTCGATATTTTTTAACCAGCCGTTAAAAATTCAAAAAAATGCTTCCTCTTTTCAAAAGTTACAAAATAGGTTTTGAAATAGTTGTTGGTTATTTCTCTATCTAATCACTATTTCAACAAAACATCACATGCACAATATTTTATTCAAAATGGTTGAAACCGATGAGTGTTTAGAGAGCGCCCTCTTTAATTAGTACTTGCCGAACATAATTCTTATGGTTTTGGTTGGTTTTAATTCCACTCGAAAAGTCATCGAACTAAAATACGGTATGTGAAAGTGAGAATTATTCCTTTACGAACGCTTTCATATTTGTTACAATTTATTTAAACATATTTATGTACATGTATAATCGTCTAGCCAGGCGATATCTTGCAAATGTATAAAATGCTTAATCATTTCTTTCAAAAAGTCAAGCGGTTGTGTTCATATGGGCGTCGATACTTACGTAATACATATTTATCAGGGGATGAATGAATAGGTTACTCCCTCTCCCTGATGAATGAGTATCAATGACCGGTCGACACCCATGGTTGTTGATGATATCTCTATTTAATAATTATTTCAACAACAAATATATAATTCTATGTAAGACCTATGGATTGGTTGTTGAATGCCGTCGGAAATAATGAAAAACTAAGGTGTTTTTGCTCTTACAGAATAAGCTTCACAGACATTGCGGGTCATTAGCATATCGGACGATGACGTCATATGACTGCTATATTCATTGGTGGGGTGAACATATGTACAGTATTTTGTACGTACATAGTTTGTTGTACATGTCTTTGTGCGCTTAACATTATGGAGATCAAATATGTTTGAAATCATGTAACGTTCGTGTTTTTTATTTCATTATAGAGAACAAAATTACTGATTTAGAGCGATTTCTGCTCGAAATATACTGCAATCTATCTATTTCCGATAATGGACAAGTCCAAACTGTAATGTGTATTCTGGACCGCGTATGCTCATGAATAATTCATGAAGCTTGAACTTCAGTGCGCTGTGCGTGAGTTAGCGCACGGGTTTTGATTTTATGGGAATTTCGGTGCAAAACTTTTCCATATGCAACCATCATATTATTGTACGAAGCCCCGTTTGGGGACATGGATAATTTTTTTTTATCTCGTACGTACGACTTATTATCTCGTACGTACGACTTATTATCTCGTACGTACGACTTATTATCTCGTACGTACGACTTATTATCTCGTACGTACGACTTAAATGCATGCATGGTCAGTATACAGTCTCCGTGTGTACAGCGAGGCCACGAGGCAAGCGCTATGCACTCATGAATTCAGATTGGCATAGCCAAGGAGGGGGTTGTTTAATGAGGCTCTGTATTATATAAAGATATAATAAAACTACAATATCAGATTGGCGTAGCGACGGTGGGGGGAGGGGGGGGGGGGTTCCTTAATGCTTAATGAAATAAAAAATTAAAAAATACAATTTCTTGATTGGCGTAGCGACGGGGAGGGGGGGGGGGGGAGAAGGAGGAGGAGGAGGGAGGGGGGGGCTTGCTAAATAAAGATGAAACAAAACAAAAAACATTTTCAGTTGGAGTAGCCATGGGGGAAAGAGGATCTGGAGATGGGAGGGGGCTAGCTCAATGACGCTCTTCTATATAAGATAAAGATAAACAAACTGATAGTCAGAGAGGGTGGGGGGGGGGGGGGGGTGGACTTGTTTTATACACGCTCTTGTTAAACAGAAAACAACACTATAATTTGTGTGTAGCCAAGTGGGAAGAGAATGGGGGGGGGGGAGGGGGGGGGGGGGCTTGTTAAATGAAATAAAAAAGAAAAACAAACTATGATTTTTGATTGGCGTAGCCACGGGAGGGGAAGGGGGGGGGGGGGCTTGTTTGATAACTTGAACGATCATTTTTTTTTTATTGACGTAGCCAAGGGAGGGGTGAGGGGGGCTTGCTAAATAAAGGCTCTATATTAAATTTAGAGAAAACTATGATTTCTGATTTGCGTAGCCAAGGGGGGTGGGGGGGGGGGGGGTGGGCTTGTTTAATAATGCTCTGTATTAAATAAAGAGACAACAAAACTACAATATCAGATTGGCGTAGCCCACAGGGGGTGCCTTGCCTTAATACCATAAAAAAGAAAAACAAACTACAATTTCTGATTGCTGTAGCCACAGGGGGGGGGGTGGGGAGGGGGGGGGGGGGTGGGGCTTGCTAAACAAGGCTCTATATTAAATAAAGATAAGACAACAATTTTTTTTTTAGATAGAGTAGCCACGGGGAAAAGAGGATGGGGGGTGGGAGGGGGGCTAGCTCAATGAGGCTCTTTCTATATAAGATAAAGACAAACAACTAATTGGCGTAGCCAGGGGGGGGGGGGGGGGGCGCTAGCTTTATACACGTTCTTGTTAAACAAACAGAAAACAAAACTATAATATTTGGTTCATTCATGCTTAGAGGGGATCCCCATAAGTAGGACGGAGCCCCCATGCTTCTAAAGGGGTCACCCAACAGATAGGCGGTGCCCCATGGTTCATTCATGCTTAGAGGGGCCTCCCCAAAAGAGGGACGGAGCTTCCAGGTTTCTGAAGGGGTCATCCATGAGATGGGTAATGACTCCAGGGTTCATTCATGCTTAGACGGGATCAAAATAAGACGGACGGAGCCTCCAAGCCCCCAGGGGTTCATCCATGCTTAGAGGGAGCTCCCATAAGAAGGACGGAGCCCCCCAGGCTTCTGAAGGGGTCACCCATGAAAGAGATGGGCGGTGCCCATATACTTCATTCATGCTCGGAAGGGGCTCCCAAAGAGATGGACTGATGGGCAGAAAGTGCAAGATTGCCCCAGAGTTAATCAAGCGTCCCCCCCCCCCCATTCCATCCCTTGGCTGCGCCAACAAAAATTATAGTTTGTTTTTCTTTTGAGTTTATCAAGCAAGCCCCCCCCCCCCCCTTTGGCTACGACAGTCTGAAATTATAGTTTGTTTTTCACTGTATTTATATAGAACCCAGTGGCGTAGCGAGGGTCAACGGATTGGGGGGGGGGGGGGGGCACAGCTGCGAGGGAGCGTAGCGCCCGAGGGGGGGGGGGGGGGAGGGGAGGGTGTGGGGAGCTTTTACAATTTCACTTGAAATAATGCAATCTGGTGGGGGGGGGGGGGGGTCTCGAGTATGCGCCAAATCGCACAATTAAAAGCCCAACAATTGGAAAAGCTCCTTACAGTGGGAGGGGGGACACCCCCTCCCATAGCGTCGATCCTGGGGGGCAGGGGTGCGGTCGCCCCCCCCCCCCCCAATTAAAATATTGGGGCCGAGCATATCATTTCGCCCCCCCCCCCCCACTCAATAATTTCGAAAATGGTTATATTCGAGAGAAAAAAAATGAAATAGATAAGAAAAACAATTAATTTAAACAATTTGCTTAAACAAGGATCATTCCGATCTACGTCACGCCGACGAACCACCGCCCAATACTGGTCAACTAGCCCATCGTAGGATGACCGCGCCACATAATAGGCCAAGCCATCATGCAGCGCGAACCACTCCCGATACGCCAGCCCCCAGACCAGGCAACGAAACGCCAGAGCAGCGCAGACACCATCCTTATTGATCGTTTCTTTACGACCGGCATGGCAACCATTCCAGTGGGCGAAGGCCGTTGATCAACAAACCGTATCAATGTCATTTTCGTTTTTGTTTTTTGGGGGGTTTTTTAACCGCGGGCCACGCCCATAGAAATCGCTGCCACACACCCTGTCAGTGTCTAAGAGAATTCAAAACAAGCAAGTTCACTAGTTTTGTTACATCGACAATGCGATACAATTCGCACAATCGCTGCCACACACCCTGTCAGTGTCTAAGAGAATACAAAACAAGCAAGTTCACTAGTTTTGTTACATCGACAATGCGATACAATTCGCACAATTAAAAGCCCCAAAATTGGAAAAGCTCCTTACAGTGGGAGGGGGACACCCCCTCCCATAGTGTCGATCCTGGGGGGCAGGGGTGCGGTCGCCCCCCCCCCCAATTAAAATATTGGGGCCGAGCATATAATTTCGCCCCCCCCCCCCCCCCCCCCCCCCCCCTCAATAATTCCGAAAATGAGGAAGAAAAAAATCGAGTGATTTAATGCCAAAGATAGTCTAGTGGGATTTCTGGAAAATGTGCATGTTAGGAGCATTTGGGAGTAAAAGTTGGGAACCAAGATATTTCACATAATTTAGGGGTGCTGAATCCGATTAGCCATGTTCCCAAGCGAAATATTAAGTTTTTGAACATCTAATTTGCCTAAACAAACTGGCCGCCAAAATGACACCTTTTTAAGCTTGTAAAACAAGTTTGTTCAATAACTTTGCAACCAGGCGAGCAAAACTTGCAAATTAAATGTCTAGAATGATGATTACTATCAAAAGGAACATGCATATGATAACTCTGATGTACTTAGTGTACACGAAGACACATACATATGCAAATTAGTAGCCGCCACTACAGAAAAGTCTTACAAAACAAGTTATTTGGGGGCAATTTAAGCCTACTGAATATAACACTGATAATCAGTGTCTTAATCATTCCTGCGAGTCAAATAATTGAATGAGATCGTTTCATTGAATCACCAGTAGTATATTTTGCTTATATACAAATAGAATTGGAATATTAAAAATGGCCTCCAATTGACGCTATATATTTGAGCGGATAGAAACGTGTTTATTATAACTCGGTAACTAAGCTAGAGTAAAACATACGAAGAAGCGCTGCGCAGATGTATGTTTTCAATAAGGGACGTCAAAAGGATTATTCTGATGAATTTAATGACATGGATAACTTATGAATATGCAAATTATTGGCTGCCATTAGTGACAAAATTAACGTTTTAATCATTTGAGAGTTTATCTTTTATGTAGTATTTTAAGTAGCAAATCACATCAAACGTTTAAGAACATTGAATATTCTTCTGTCCGTGATATTTCATACGAAGGTAAATAAAAAAAATTAAAAAAAATACTTCCCCCCTAAGCAAAATGGCGTAACTTTTTAACAAATAGGGTTTGAGCAACATAACTTGGCAGGAATATTTCTAAAATTATTGGCTAACGTCTCTGTGAAAATGAATTTGATCCGCAATACCATGCATGAGTGAGCACACATTAAAGGAAAAATGTCACTTTTCAAAAGTCACAAGAGTCAAAAAGTGAACATTTTGCCTTTGATGTGTGGTCACTCATCCATGACTCGACGGACCAATTTAATTTTCACACATAAGTTAGTCAATAAATGTAGGAACAATCCTGCCGAGTTATTTTGCTAAAAACCTTTTCGTTAACAAGTTATGTTATTTGATTAAGGGGGACATAAGGGGGACAAAGTGACATTTTTCTTTTAATGTGTGCTCACTCATGC